>JAKVIS010000359.1:0-82577 GCA_033119425.1 Bufotes viridis
GTCTGACACCCAGAGCCCTACCTATTAGCTTTTTGAAGATGGTGCAGAACTCTGTTGATTGTTGCGTCCTCTTCACAGCTTACCAAGCACAGCTCTGTATATTGAATATTGCTGTGCTTGGTATTGAAGCTCAGACCCATTCACTTGTAGGGGACTGAGCTGCACTTAGTCCGTGTGACTGATGCACATGACCTAACTGGCCTTGGAAGAGGCTGTAGTGCTCAATGAGCAGCGCAGCTTCTTCAAAAAGATGATCGATGGGGGTCTAGGGAGTCAGAACTCTCCCGCCAAAAACCCCTCCTCCCCAATTAGTGATAATATCTCCTTGGTGTCGATAAGAGTACTAAATACCCGGAAAAACCCTTTAAGGCAATTTTACATGGAAGAAAAAAGCCAAATGGCCAACCAATCATTTCCGATCATTGCCCCATGTAAACATGTCTGATGATCAATGCCATTTTTCATTGATCGCATCTTTTGTGCAGACGTAAAAATCATAGTTTCCCGGAAGCACGTTCCTCTGTGAAAACATCAAATATGCTGGCAACAATAATGAGAACTATCTGGGGATGAATGATTGTCTGAACATACTGACCATTAGAGATGAGCGAATCAAATCCCACAAAGTGGAATTCGATCCGAATCTCAGGATAAATTCGATTTGCCAAGCTGAATTTTCTCATGCTTCAAGTTAGCAAATCGATTTTTACTTGAGATAGTGTTAAAAAACAAAAAAATTCAGACTTACTGACTCCATTTTCTTGCGGCGGACCGCCAGCCGCCATCTTGATTAAAGATTCCGACCGAAATCCCGTGAGTAGTGACGTATAACGTCACCACGCTGGCCGGCGTCATGACGTAATCTCACGCGCCGCATGAGATTTTGTGACAGATCTTCAAGCAAGATGGCAGCAGCCTACCTGTCGCAAGCAAATGGAGGCAGTAAGTTTGATTACATTTTTTTAATGTTAATTTTACACAGTTTTTACACTCAGATGCTGTGATCATGTATGAACGTGGCACCTGAGGGGTACAATGATGGGGGGGGCGGTGATATCGCAGCTCCCTGTCATTGCACCCGCTACTTACAAAGAAATGCACTTTGTGATGAAGTAATTAGTCACAAAGCAAATTTTTTTTTTTATTCTGAAAATCAGACAAATCGAACTTTTCAAAAATTCGCTTATCTCAACTGACTATGATCACTCCATGCAAACTGAAGTAAATGAATGGCGGTTGACTTTTCACATCATTGGATGGGTCTGCCTGTGTAAATAAAATATATTTGGTGGGGTTGCAGCGGGATTTTTTTATTTTATTTGAGACTTACCCCTATTAAAAAAATGCAGACATAGAGAAAATGCTTTAAATGTCTGATAAGTGTAAGTTCTAGTTCCAGGACATAGTTTATCAGGAGGACAGGGATTCTATTCCCTAATTCCTCTTTAACCCTTTGGATACCAGAGGTTTTTTTGGTGTTGCGTTTTCGTTTTTCTTTCCTGTCTTCCTGGAGCTCTATCTTTTTTATTTTTCCGTTCACATATTCATATAAGGGCTTGTTTTTTGCGGGACAAGTTGTACTGTCTAATGTTACCATTTAATATGGCCTACAATGTAGTGGAAAGTGGGAAAGAAATTCCAAATGGGGTGGAAATGGGGAAAAAATGCAATTCCTCCACTGTTTTACAGGTTTTGTCCCTATGGCATTACCTTTGCAGCAAAACTGACCTGTGCCCTTCATTCTCTGGGTCAGTAAAATTACAACGATACCACATATGTATAAGTTTTATATGTCTAAATACTGTAAAAATAAATAAAAACGTAAAAAAATTTTTTTACATCACCATATTCTGACCCCCATAACATTTTTATAGTTATGTCTACTGAGTTCTGTGGGGGCTGATTTTTTGAGGGACGATCTGTAGTTTTTATCGATATTATTCAATAAAAAATTTTGGGGTAAGAGAAGCGAGGTAAAAATGGTGAATTGATACTTTTTTCCATTACGCCATTCACTGTATAGTACAGGGCGCATTAGTATAGTACGGGCGCTTTCAGATGCAATGATGCCCATGATGTTTATATATTTTTTTATTTATGGGGGTTTTTTATTCTAAGGAAAGAGGGGTGATTTAAATTTTTAGATTTTTTATATATCTTTTTACATCTTTTTTTTTACTGTTCAAATGTTTATGTAACCAGTCTAGGAGGCTACCAAGTTCACAGCTATTATGGTTAATTACCGGCATCCCCAGGCACCGCACAGGGATGCCAGTATTTACCTGGAAGCACACGATTCCAGGTTTTTCACTCTTTAGATGCCATGATCACACTTTAAACAGTAGAGACCTACCGGCCATTGCTCCAGCGCTGTACATGTACAGTGCTGGTAGTGAAAGGGTTAATTCTGATCGAGAAATCATGGTACACATACTGTATTATAAGTGCAAGGGACCTCATTGTCCTAGGAAGAGGATCTGATGCTCACTATGCGATATAGCTTCTTCAAAAAGCTGATCAAGTGGGTTCCCAGGAGTCGGACCCCCACTGATCAGATGTTAAAATGACAGATAACCCCTATAAAGTGAGTACTGTATTTGGAGCAAGTCATAACAAAACTTGAGTAGAGACAGTAATATACTGCAAAAAGTGTTAATTTAAGACTTTTTCAATTGAGGAAGTCAACTGATACATTTTAACAGTTATAGAACACATTGTTATTTAGGATTTTATTCTCCCTTTTGTGATTCCCATGTTTAGAAAACACCTACGTAAATTGTTACATGTTTGCATTTGATAAATACTAACACACTGATTTTAATACATTTCTAATATTTTGCTTTTTAGCATCTCCATGTGATGGACAGTTTTTACTAACAGGAGATTCTGGAACATTTCACTCCAAAAATTATCCTCACCCGTATGAGCCAAACCTCTCATGTCGCTGGATAATAAGGTGTGTACATATTGTTTTAACCATTTCCTGACACTGTGGTTTTCCATTTTTTTGCATTTTTTTTTCGCTCCCTGCCTTCCCAGAGCCATGACCTTTTTATTTTTCTGTTCACATAGCCATATGAGGGTTTTTTTTGTTCTTTTTTGCAGCACTTGTACTTTCTAATATCACCATTTAATATTGCATACAATGTAGTCGGAAGTGGGAAAAAAACTCTAAATAGGGTGGAATTTAAAAAAATGGGAATTGAGCCACAGTTTTACGGGTTTTATTGTTACTGTGTTCACTATGCAGTAAAACTGACTTGTGCTCTTCATTCTCCAGGTCAGTATGATTAAGACAATGCCACTTCTGTTGTTAAATTTCCACGGTCGGCATTATCCTCAATTGCGGACTTTAGCTTCTGGTGTCTGATGTATGAAACAGCAGGCACCTGGTGGCTATGGCGCTTGCTCTGCTGCGGAGGGGGAACTACCTTTAAAAACCCGACATCCACCATACATGTACATTGATGTCAGGAGGGGTTAATTACAGTGATATGCTGTAACAATGACATGCATATGCTTGACCACTGTAAAGGCCCCTTTACACTGCCTCATGATCGAGCAGATTATCACTAATGAGTGCTTAAAGGTGCAGCTGAAACATTCATTCATCATGTGGTCACCATTTGTGTGGTCACCTAAATTATTGGTTGCGGGCATTAGATTGTGCTGTCTAAAAAGCACCTTGCTGCTGGCAAACAATGATTCTGTATGAGGATGTGGGATGGAATTAGCAATCACTTCTCCCTACACTGTGGAAGGATCGCTGCATGTAAATGCAGAGGTCACCTCTACTTACAAGCAAGACTATTGTCGTGAAGGAATGTTCGCGTAATGTAAAAGGGGCCTTTAGGCTCTGTTCATATTTGCATTATAGCTTCAATTTAAAACAGAATCAATGATTCTACTCCAGATGGTTCATAGAACAGATCCAAAGAATGCTTGATTACCCCGCTGACTTTAATTGGGTTTTTTGGGATCCAGCACTGTGAACAGAGCTATACATGACAGTTCCTCCCTCATGTGCATGTTTAGAATAGGATGAGAGTGTTAGACTACTTCTCCCCATAATTGTTTAAGGACTACCTAAGTAAGTGAACCCCTTTTTAAATTGAGGTACAACCCATGATCATCTGAATGCCAAAAGGTCTGCATTCAGAAATTAGCTATGGATGTTCATGCTGTACATTCCACAGTCAGTGCCTGCTGCATTGTACATGGAGTTTGGCATGCTGGCTATTTGAATGAATGGCTAATCATGCAATACATTAGACAGACTGCATTCACTGAAGCTAATGTAGATAGAGATGCCCTATGTGCTCTGGTCTGGCTAATAAATGGAGACCCTGAGGGGGGAAGGTTTCTCTTAGGTATTTAACTAGAGAAAGTATCTTTATGAAGCAAACCCTTTAATAATGACCACTCACTACCATAGTAACTATTTTTTAGAACAATTAAGATTTTTTTTATGATAAAGTGAAATAAAGAGTGTAGCTTTGTTTAAAAGGGTTGGCCTATCTGGGACATTGATGGCATGGCTACGATAGGCCATAAAGATCAGATAGGTGTATGTCTGACCTCTTTGACCAGCACCTATCTCCAGAAGGGGGTCCCCAAAGTGAAGGAGAGTGCATTGTGCCCATGAGCCAAGTTTCCATTTATCATTATGGAAGTTTTAAAAATAGAGGAGCCAGAGCACTTGGCTGTTTTTGGATGCTCAATAGGGGTGGCTGGAGAACGCACAGCGCAGATGTGCTTAGTTACCTCTCCTTTCACCTCTATGGGACTGTGAGAAATATATCTAACTTATCTATCGACAAAAGCAAATGATGAGGCAGCACTCCAAACCCAGGTAAAGGGTGTCAGACCCGTTTATTTCCCCAATCGCAATGTTTCAGCCCAGCACAATGAGGCCTTTGTTAAGCAATAGAATGATGTCAAGTGCAGACCTTAAATACCCACAGGTTGATAATAATACATGATTGGATGATTGATAATCAATAAACACGATTCAGTGTATTTACATTCTTAGAGGATAAATCCATAATTCATATTATACATGATCAATGTGTGTCATATTAAATCTCTCATAAGTTACCCTAAAGTATATATACAATAATCAAAAAAAGGTGTAATAAAGTGGCCAGTGCATAAATAGTTAAATAATATCCCCATTGTGTATGGTGTAATTATTCCAAATCACAAACAGCAACAGCTGTATAGTAAAAAAAAAGTTAATTACTTTGCACCTACTACATCTTTGGTGGTTCCAGTGGGAGGGATGGCGTCCCCAGCTGTGCAGTGCGCATGTCAGAGCAATGCTGCCGCTTCAACCCAAACTCGCCAGGGCGTATACCACTTGATCCGGGAGCGTCATCACGTAGTCACTTGAGCACTCCAAAGAACTCACAGTGACGCCAAGAGGAGGAGGAGAAGAAGCGGGCAGTCACCTGACCGGCACTGTCACCTGACTGGGCCATACATAGTAATAAACATAAGTGATAATATGGCCAAAATCGGGAACATCCACACAGGACATAATAGGAAAACATACTGTATATATCAATTAATAATGAAAGGTACATGACTAGTGAACAGATATAGGGAATAATCCCAATTTCAAGATAATGCACTATATGTTGCTGGTTCAAAACAGTAATACAAAAGTGCAAGGGGGAGGAGCTGATCATTCTCCATGGCCAAACAACTACCCCTACATAAGAATATGAAGGTGGGGAGTGGGTGGAGGTACACGCCAGTGTCAGTGGCCGAGTCTCTCACACCTATTATGGCCTCACGGGGGCGGCACAGGTTCATGTCACCCACATGTGGCCAAATTCTACATCCCAACACAATCAAAATCTAGTATATATTTTTTAGCATCCTTTAGTTAAGGTTCTACTATAGTATTGAACCCACAGTCACAACAAAAGAAGAGCATCCGGGAAAAATAAATAAAATATATACATGGTTCAGACTAAGCAAATATATTTCTACACTCAGAAGTGCATGACCATAAGATAATCAAAGTTGGTTAAAAGATGGTTGCACAATACATCACAAACTAACAGAAAAATAAAAAGGGGCTCATTCCAAAAATAGGAATGAAGGAAGCTCTTAGCGCACATTTTTGATCAAAAGTATGTCGGGCCCAAGTGCCACTTCACAGCAACTTCCGCACAAGGGTCCCTAACACTACAGATACTGCCTCTTATAGACTTACCAGTCTCCTTATTTTCAGGGCACTGCAGGAACCAGCTAAATTGCTTTTGTGCTGAGAAGTCCCAGGTACTTGGGCGTAGCTCAGTCCAAAAGAGGCGCCACCCTCAATATATACTATAAGACAGAGTTCAGACTAAGCAAATATATTTCTACACTCAGAAGTGCATGACCATAAGGCAATTAAAGTTGGACCCTTGTGTGGAAGTCGCCGTGAAGTGGCACTTGGGCCCGACATACTTTTGATCAAAAATGTGCGCTAAGAGCTTCCTTCATTCCTATTTTTGGAATGAGCCCCTTTTTTATTTTTCTGTTAGTTTGTGATGTAATGTGCAGCCATCTTTTAACCAACTATATATATATATATATATATATATATATACATATATATATATATATATAGCAAAGAAAATCAGCAGCACAGCAGCAGAGTAAATCAGCGTGCAAAATTCTCCAGCCGCAGGCGATGCAGTGGTGAACAAGTATATTTCTCCAAAGAAGAGGCAGCACTCCAGTAAATGTTGAAGGTGGACCCACTTTATTTTCCCTTTGCAACCTTTCAACTGCTCATTGCAGTCTTTATCAAGCATACCAGATTGGTGTCAAAGCCAGTGTTATATACCCATAATCCATAGTGAGTTAATTAGTGATAATTAGTAAGCAGCCAATAAGCTGCATTCAAATATAGAAAAACTTACACAGCAAAATGAAAAGTGATGGCGCCATCCTCCGCATCCTATGTCCGACACAGCACATGCTGGTCAGAAATCCATGTGCCTATCTCGCATGGCTGAAAAGATGATAATCCTAAGCCTACATACACACGGCAGTGGTTTTTTGTGGCCTCCGTTCCGTTTTTTTTGCGGATCCGATGGTTTCCCATTCATTTCTATGGATCCGTTAAAAATGCGGATGCCTCTTCCGTTGCCTGTCCGCTGTCCGCATTTCACGTCCGCAAAAAAAATATGGCATGTCCTATTCTTGTCCGCAAAAAACGGTTTGCGGACCGATAGAAGTCAATGGGTCCGCAAAAAATGGAAGCCATCCGTTTGTCATCCGCATCTGTTTTTTTTTGCGGATGGTAGCTTGGAAACCAGAGCACTTGTACAGGTACTTTAAGAAACTGGTTTAAGCCTTTCATTTTTTTTGATGATCCACAAAAAAAAAACGGAAGACACACGGAAACACAACCTACAAAATTTGCGGACACACGGAAAGGATGTGGATGTGAAAAAAAAGGAATTACATAAACAAGAAGCAGCGTCCCGCTCCTGTGATATATCCAGCGGCGTCCCGCTGTACTTCACTATGTGACTGCCGTCGTTGTACTGTAACTTTTCATTGATAAAAGAAGGCCACAGTCTTACCAGGGAGGACGTCTTGTGCGGAGCCTGTAAGTGTCCCCGAATTATTCCCGTCTGAACTCACCATGCTGCCATCTTCACGTGGTTCTCTGCAGGTGTTTAGTCCCACTCTGGAGCACCGCAGCTTGCGTGGCAGACGGAGTTCTCTTTGTGTAGGGTAACTATTGTTCTCAAGGATCCGATATAGTATTTCACTTATACGTCCCTGGGTAGGTGGCCAAAGGTTGGTTCTAATGTGCAACCGTTCCTGGGGGATACCAAACACGTTTCGGGGTAATGTGTGACCTCTTCTTCAGTGGTACGAACCACTGAAGAAGGGGTCACACATTACCTCGAAGCGTGTTTGGTATACCCCAGGATACATATAAGTGAAATATTATATCGGATCCTTGTGAACGATAGTGACCCTACACAAAAAAAACTCCATCTGGGACCGAGTGGGACCGGACACCTGCAGAGAACCACGCGGAGATGCCGGTGTGGTTAGTTCAGACGGGAATAATTCTGGGACACTTACAGGCTCCGCACAAGACGTCCTCTGTGGTAAGACTGTGGCCTTTTTTTATCAATGAAAGTTACTGTACAACGCCGGCAGTCACTCACAGGAGCGGGACACCGCTCGGTACAGCTTATGTGATTTTAGTCCTTATGTACAATCATAAGAGACTTTGTTTAGAGACTGAATGGGAAATAATTCAAGCTGCTGATGATCCTTTAACCCGGCATTTGAACCATATAAGGGACAGTACTATTTGTGAGCTACCTCTACAGTTTATATTATAATATAATTTGTCTGTGGGTTAATGCTCCACCCGCAGTGGATACTTGATCGATGCAAATGAACTGGCTCAATTCGACTGTTTTCTATTAGTGACTGTTGCCGCTCAATATTGGTTGATCATCACCGTTTTGCACATTTTTAGTGGACTTGCTGTTCGTTAATTGGTGTTTGTTTTTAATATAGGCAATACATTTTACTGATTACTAGGAGAGTGCCCAGCTGTCCTTTGAATAATTTTTTTTGTGTGGAGTGGGTGGATCTACCAACTGAGAGCACCTCTATTTTGTCCTCGCTGTCCTGGTGCGACACTTTACTTCAATAATTCATAACATCCTACAGTTTATCAGGATGCGGAAGTTCTACCATAATAGACTATAGCAACCAAAAAACTCTAACCAAACAAGCTCCATTTAAATTCTGTCTTAAGACCTTTGGGTCTGAGAGTTTGTAATCAGTAAATCCATTGGAGTTCTTTTCGTTTAAGTACCAACTATCTATCATCACCTCTCTGGAGGGGTGGGACATGATCCAAAATTCTGAATTTAAGATCCTTCTCCTTATTACCCAACTCAACAAAATTCTTCAGAACTGGTAGATCTTTTAGTTTTTGTCGTATTGTGTATCTGTGTTGGTTTAATCTTGTCTTCAGGTCCCAAGTTGACTCACCAACAAAGAGTAGATCACAAGGGCACTGAAGTAGATAGATCACATAAGTACTATCACAGGTTAAACAATGGCGGATGTCATGACATGTGCCTAATGTGGGGTAAACAAAAGAATCCCCCTTTGGTATATATGAGCAATTAACACAACTCAAACAAGAATAACAGCCCAATCTCTTTGTACCTATGTAAGTCTGTACAGTCCCCCTTAGATGTGCCTGCTTTTAATAATATATCACGTAAATTAGGTGGGCGAGGCGACGGTATTACATCAGTGGAGGTATGGTAAGTTCTTTGATATGTTTCAAATTGCTGGTAAAAATTATCCAGTGTTTTCTAATAATACTGCTAATCGAGTTACTCTGTTCAGAATAGATAGACAATATACATACCTCCAGATACATACCTTTTAGATCTCTAGTAGAGTTGAGCGAACACCTGGAAGTTCCGGTTCACCCTGTTCGGCCGAACCTGACCCGAACTTGACCCTGAACCCCATTGAAGTCATGGGGACCCGAACTTTGGGGCACTAAAATGGCTCTAAAAAAGTCCAGGAAAGGGCTAGAGGAAATAGCAGCAAAATGTGGGTAAGTGCCCTGCAAACAAATTTGGATAGGGAAATTACATAAAATAAAATAAATAAAAATTACAAATTTTAATCCTAAACTAAGAGCAGGAGGTTATGGACTAGGAGGTTGAGGATGCGGTTAACTTGGTGTTGTAGGTGGACGTGGTGGTGTAGGGGGATTTGGCGGTGTAGGTGGAAGTGGCGGTGGAGGAGGTGGAGGCAGCCAACACTTTTTTTTTTGGGTACACCACAAAACATTGTGAAATATATAAAATAACACACAGAGAAAGTGCGCTGGAGTATAACAATGGCTGTGTCAAGTCGGCATACTTATCTATTCTGCATAAGGTACAGACAAGTCTTGTGGGATCCATGCCTGGTTCCTTTTAATGAACGTGAGCTTGTCTACATTGGCTGTGGACAGGCGGCTGCGCTTGTCTGTAATAACACCCACTGCCGTGCTAAACACACGTTCAGACAATACACTGGCTGCAGTGCAGACCAGCACCTCCAAGGCATAACGAGCAAGCTCAGGCCATGTGCCCAATTTAGAGACCCAGAAGTTGAATGGGGCAGACCTATCAGTCAGTATGTGTAGGCGTGTGCAAACATACTGCTCCACCATGTTGCTGAAATGCTTCCTCCTGCTAAGACGTTGCATATCAGCTGGTGGTTCTGGTTGTTATAGCGTAGTGACAAAGCTTTTCAACATTTTGGCCATGCTAACCCAGGCTTTTGAGGTGCTGGCAGTACGCTGGCTACGTTGGCGGCCTCTTCCTCCTTCTCTGCCTTCGCCTTGTGCTTCCACTGAGCCCATTTGTGTCAGTTGGGAATGCCATCAGCAGCGCGTTTACCAGCGTGCGCTTGTACTCGCGCATCTTCCGATCACACTCCAGTGAGGGAATTAGGGACGGCATGTTGTCCTTGGAATGGGGATCCAGCAGGGTGGCCACCCAGTAATCAGCACAAGTTAGAATGTGGGCAACTTGGCTGTCGTTTCGCAGGCACTGCAGCATGTAGTCGCTCATGTGTGCCAGGCTGTCCAGAGGCAAGGACAAGCTGTCCTCTGTGGGAGTTGTATCGTCTGTATCCTCTTGCCAAATGAAGTAAAAAGACTGGATTCTATTACTGTCCCTGGTACATATGCATCTGCAAGTGCATGTCACTTGCACATAATGGCCGCTGACACCAACCACTCACAGAAATATAAAAGTCTTCGCTGAGTCAACACAATTATATCAGATATTATTCAGCAAAGCTTGTTTCCTATTCTCTCCCTGAGAGCACCAGCAACAACCTGTCTCTGCACTAACAACAGCAGAGTGACGTGCTGTGCTACATGACTCCAGCTTATATAGAGGCTGGGTGACATGCTGCACTTAGACAATCACAGCCATGATGGCTTCTAAGGGCAAAGTAGTTAGACGCTTGTTGATTAGCTGCCCATCAGCTTTTCAACAAGCACCATAAAATCTGCCGAACACCGAACCCGAACTACTACGAAAATGTTCGGGTTCGTGTTCGGGTGCCAAAAATCCTAAAATTTGGTATGAACCCGAACTTTACAGTTCGGGCTCGCTCGCTCAACTTTAATCTCTAGTGTTTAATATATTTTACCAACCCTTTTACAGAATGCAGATTGACACCACTGATCTCCGCAGGAGAAACAGTAGTGTCGCTTATACACTTTGCTGCATGTTGACATATTGAACACATTCAGACTGCTCCTTAACAAACAGTGTAAACAATTTTTTTTTTTACTTAGACTCTAATGAATAATTGCAGTGAGACATGCCTTGTGTTATTGTACATAATAGATGGCATGTAGGGCTGGGATCTTGCATTGCTTTGTTGTGTCATTGCAACTGATTTGGAATCAGTGCTTTTGTTTTATTTATTTTGACATGATTTTGTATTGCAATGAATTATGGACTCACTATGCTAAATGCTGTACTGTCTTAAGGAAAAGGCAGGCTCATGTGAACAGCTTGTAGAACATAACAAGGCATATTCATCCAAGAGTAAATTTTCTTTCAAGTGAGAAAAGATAGAGTCATGCAGTGTGCTTCTATGGGACTGATTTATCAAAGTTTGTAAAGTATCTTGTGGCTTAATGAGTCAGCCCAGATAATTACAATGCATGATATCAATTTAAAAGATTCTCAGCAAATAAAAAAAATATATTCCCTCTGATGAATCTATTTTATCATGTGCCATTATATTTCCGGCATTATATCAACCTTTACCTGGCCAAATTTTAGCTTTGAAGTACAGTGAAATGACTGTATTAATAAACATTTTCAAATATCCTGTTGAGGAATTGGAAGTTAAAAGAGGTCCACTGTTATTAACCAGTCCATGCATGTTTATGCGTTATGTGGACAGCCCATTGATTTTAATGAGCACTAGGCAATGTTTAGTTTCTCCTGTGGGGGCACTGCAGGGAATTTTGACACAATGACAGGTTTCCTCCCAGAATATAACTGGTTGCGGTAAGACATCCTTTGATTTATTTCCAAGGGATTTTTCCACCAAAAATGGATTGTAGAAAAAGAAAATCCTATAAACAGACAATTAATAATTTTAGCCACAGCACAAGATTCGACATCGTCCCGAAGCTATAAATGGAACTTGAACATCTTGACCATATGTTGACCATATATAAGATTATACTAGCACTAAATCTGGTTAGTAGTGTAGGTCGAGCACCAAAGTGCACAGGTGCTGCTCGAGTAGAACACCTCGGGATGCTCGGGTGCTCTACCGAGCACCCGAACACAATGGAAGTCAATGGGACAACCCGAGCATTAAACCAGGCACCCCCTGCTCTGAAGAGGGGAGGGTGTCTGGTTAACAGAAAAAGGTCAGAAATTGATGAAACACCACTGAAATGGTTCAGGAGCAGCATGGGGAGGATGTCTGCATGCATTTTGGACTCCAATGTCACTTCTTGGAATGATGTTATCCGAGTAGTATGCCACTTTTACAGACTGAAAATAATATGCACAAAACCAAAGATTGCTTTTAGAGGAAAAATTGTTAGGAGACATTCTTTCCTGTATATTTACTTGTATATAAAGTGCAAGTGCTGCCAAAAATTACAAGGAAGAGGGACTCTGATACAACCTGTATATCACATAAAGAAGGGCCTCATTCACATTGTGGTAAAATTCTTCAGGTAGTGGGACTCCTACACTCATAAAGCCTATGCATTAAGTGAAAGTGCTGCCAACATAAAGGAAGCCATCATAGACACTCTTGAAAGTATGATTGATGGCCTGCTGGTGACCCTCTACAACATTAGGGTCGAGGGCATGCTGCCAAGCTGACCATCTAAAACATTATGGGCGAGGGCCTTCTGCAGAGCTGACCATCAAAATAATTAGGGGTGAGGGACTGCTGCCTAACTGACCCTCTAAAACATTAGGGGTGAGGGTCTGTTGCGGAACTGACCTTCTAAAACATTAGGGGCGAGGGCCTGCTGCCGAGCTGACCATCTAAAACATTAGGGGTTAGAGCCTGCTGCTGATCTGATCATCTAAAACAGGCATGCTCAACCTGCGGCCCTCCAGCTGTTGCAAAACTACAACTCCCAGCATGCCCGAACAGCCTACAGCTTTCAGCCTACAGCAGGGCATTGTGGGAGTTGTAGTTTTAGAACAGCTGGAGGGCCGCAGGTTGAGCAAGCCTGATCTAAAACATTAGGAGCGAGGGCCTGCTGGTGACCCTCAAAAACATTATGAACAAGGGCCTGCTGGTGACCCTCAAAACATTATGGTCGAGGGCCTGCTGTTGACCCTGAAAAACATTATGACAGGGCCTGCTGGTGACCCTCAAAAATATTATGGGTGAGGGCCCGCTGCTGAGCTGACCCTCTAAAACATTAGGAGCAAGGACAGTCTAATAAGCATGTTGATATGATGGAGGAGGAGAATGAGACAAGGGAGATTGAACCATATACCATTTTTAGTGGTGGAAGGGGTGAATGGGAATAGAGTTTATTCAAAACACCATAAAAGCCACATTTAGTGCCTTTATGTTCAGCCGCTTTCCTCTGCTGGAGTAAAGAAGTCAGGGGCAATCCAAGCCTTGATTACTTTTATAAGAGTAAATCGATCAGCATTTTCAGTTGACAGGCGGATGCGCTTATCAGTTATTATGTCCTCAGCAGCACTATATACACGCTCTGACAAAACGCTGGCGGCAGGGTAGGCCAGCACCTCCAAGATGTAGAGCGCCAGTTCGTGCCACGTATCCAGCTTGGATACCCAATAGTTGTAAGGCACAGAGGGATCACTGAGGATGCTGACACAATCTGCTACATACTCCTTCACCATCTTCAAAAATGTGTCCCTCCTTGTGACACTAGGCTGCATATCAAGTTTAGGGTACTGGCGGGATGTCATAAGGCCGGGGGTATAGACATCTGCACGCTGCGCTGGGACACAGAAGTGGATGTGCTAGCTGATACTGCTTGCGAAAGTCCAGGTGCATGGTGGGAGGCATCCAGGCCTGCATCTTGGACAGGGGATTGGCTAGCACGAAACACAAGGGAAGAAGAGGCATTGGAGTAACCCGCAGACACTGATTGTGGACCCAGGCGTTTGGCCCACCTATTAGGGTGCTTTGATGCCATGTGGCGGATCATGCTGGTGGTGGTGAGGTTGCCCCTGATTATTTTGGTACGGCACAGGTTGCAAAAAACAATTCTTTTATCGTCCGCACTTTGCTCAAAAAAGTGTCAGACTGGGGAACAGTTGCGGGCCTGTTTGGTGTGGCCTGCCCTCTCTCTTTTGCCACCCCACTGCCTCTTCCAACCTGTTGCGGTGCTGCCCATCGCTCCCCCTCTGTATTGCTGTCCTCGCTCGGTTTGCCACCTTCCCAGGTTGGTTCATTGATTTCATCGTCCATCACCTCCTCTTCCACTTCCTCACTCTGGTCATCCTCCTGACTTGTTGACCCAACAATAACATCAGTTATTGTCAACTGTGTCTCATCCTCATCATGAACCTCTTGAGACACTAATTGCGGTTGATTATTGGCAACGGTGTCTAATCATCATCCACCTTGTGAAACACTAATTGCCGTTCCCCACCATCATTTTCTTCTGACTGAGGATGCTCAAGAGTTTGGGAATCAGAGCACAACATCCCATCATGTCTCTCTTCAAGCGGGCTTGTCGAGAGCCCCAAATTAAGGAATGGCGATGCAAGGAGCTACTCAGAATATCCAAGTGTGGGATCACTTGTTTGCCAAGACTCTCTGTGGTGGATAAAAGGAGTATCAGGAGGATTCTGTTGACCAGACTCTTGGCTACTGAGACTGGACTTTGTGGAAGACGCGTCAATTTTGACGTAAATTTGTTTTCCCTTAGTCCCAACAGCAGCACAAGTGGGGTATTTGCCCCTGTGAAGCTGGTCAGGACAGGCGGAATTTTTGTTGAATAAAATTCTGCATCATCAATAATTAATTAGTTAATTAATCCCCCCCCCTTATATAGTCCATCCCAAAACAGGACTAGTTGCTTTTTAAACAAGTAATCATAACAGCATAGAGGGAGGGATATTTGTGTGCTGCTGTTAGTACTAAGGAAAAACAAATTTACGTCAAAATTGATGCTTCCCTTTCGTCCTAACCAGCAGCACAAATGGGGAAGTAGCAAGAAAACTCACACAAATTTTGGGAGGGCTAAGGACTTCCTACAAAGTAGTTGAACTATCCCACAGGAGTTAGAGACCTGACCTATGGAAGAGCAGCATTTAACACAGACCGTCTAAAGGCTGTTCCCTCTGAACGCCTACTCTGTAGGTGGTAATGGGAAATAAAGGTATTTTGCATACTCCACGAGGCAGCAGCACAAATTTGCTCTAAAGGGATTAGTTTCCTTTCTGCATATGACGTAGAAACTGCCCTTGTAGAATGGGCAGATAAGAAGGATGGCGGTGGTAAGTCCTGGGACATAAAAGCCAGCTTAATAGCCTCTTTAATCCATCTGCTCAAGGTGGGCTTGGAAACCTTGAGCCCTCTGTTGTTCCCCGAATAAACAATCACCAGATTTTCCGATTTCCTGAATTCTTCAGTTCTGTTTAAATATATTCTGAGGACACTTGGGATGTCCAAGGTACGTAATCTCTCCTCCTCAGGAGTGTTAGAAGTAGGAGAAAACACAGGTAGTGTTATCGTCTGATTGGTATTTACAAACGAAGGAACCTTTGGTAGAGAGGTAGGCAGAAATCTTAACAGGACCTTGTCCTGCAGAAAACTTAAATATGGATCCGCTGCCTTCAGAGCCTGGAGCTCCCCAAACATCTTGGCTGAGGTTATGGCCAAGAGAAAGGTAACTTTGAGGGAAAGGTATTTTAAGTCTACCTGTTCCAAAGGCTCGAAGGGGGGAGAGCACAACCCCCTTAAGACCACTGGCAGCTTCCACTCAGGGATTGGTCTCTGGATGCTGGGCCTAAGCCTCTGAGCATCTTTAAGGAACCTCTTGATTAGGGGGTCCTGAGAAATTGGTTTACCAAGGCATGCTGACAGGGCAGCAACATGAGCTCTCAGAGTAGATGGGCTTAGACCCTTGTCTAGACCATCCTGCAGGAATTGAAGGATATCAAAGAGAGGAGGATCTGAGGAAACTACCTCTCTATTCGTGCACCGCATAAATATCTTGAATATGCGGGAATGTTTCTGGTTCGTATAATCCGCCCTGGAGTGAGAGATTGTTCTCAGGACTTCCACCGAAAGACCTCTAGCTTCAAGAAGGGACCGGTCAATCTCCAGGCTGTCAGACTGAGCCTCCTCAGATCTAGACAGGGACCTGTGTTCTGGTACACTAGGTTCTGTATTAGGGAAAGTGTCCAATAATTGCCCTGACTCATCTACATGAGCTGGGTGAACCAAGACCTCTGCGGCCAGAATGGAATGATGGCTATCACTGTCTGGTCTTGCTTGATCTTCATCAATACCCTTGGTATCATGGAAATTAGAGGGAATACATAAGCCAGCCTGAACCTCAATGTTATGGACAGAGCATCTATCGCTACCGGATTGTCCTCTTTGTACAGGGAGCAGAACCTGCTTACTTTGGCGTTCAAACGAGTTGCCATCAAATCGATCTCGGGAGTTCCCCAGCGCTGGAATATCCTGGAGAAGATGTTGTCGTTCAGGGATCACTCTCCCAGTACCAGAAGGCCCCGACTTAGATGATCTGCTACTATGTTGAGATCCCCTCTGATGTGAACTGCCACTAGATGAGATAGATTGCTCTCTGCCCAAGATAGAATTATTCCCACCTCCCCAGGAGGGTCCGGGATCTCGTTCCTCCCTGTCTGTTTAGATAAGCAACCACAGTTGTGTTGTCGGTCCGTACTCTCACAGCCTGATTTTGGATGAGAGGAGAGAAGTGATTAAGGGCTAACCTGACCGCCCTCAACTCCCTCAGATTGGACGAGAGGAGTCTCTCCTGAGGATTCCAGGTATTTTGAACTGTATTGTGTCCCAGATGGGCTCCCCAGCCTAGAAGGAAGGCGTCCGTTGTCAAAATCACCCAAGTAGGTTGGGATAAAGGCTTTCCATCCACTAGGTTCTTCCACCACCTGAGGGAGGAACGTACTTCTACAGACAGGGAGTGATTCCAATCTAGGTCCCTGGGTTTGCGACTCCAAACCGCTAAGACCTCCTCTTGCAGTGGACGAAGATGCCACAAGGCCCAAGGCACTGCCTCTGCAGACGCTGGCATGTGGCCTAACATCCTCATGAGAACCCGAATAGACACCGGTCTGGGGGATAGGAGGAACGCTTTTATAACTTTGTCTCTCCTCTGTGGAGACAGATATAGGGTCATTAGTTATGAATCTATCACAAACCCCAGAAACCGCCTTGTGGTAGAGGGGACCAACTCTGATTTGACCCGGACAAAGCTGCGGACGCAGCTTTTAAAAGCCAATCGTCTAAATAAGGGATGACTTTTAAGCCTAGAATTCTTAAGTGGACGACCACAGGAGCCACAACCTTTGTGAAGGTGTGTGGCACAGAGGAGATGCCGCAGGGCAACACAGCAAACTGGTAGTGCTTCACTACCTCTTTTATGAAGACAGCAACTCTGAGATATTTCCTGTGGGCCAAAAAGATAGGAACATGAAGGTAAGCATCCTTCAGATCTATCATTACCATCACGTCTGCCGGGTTCAGGATGTTTAGGACTGAGCAAATGGTTTCCATCCGGAAATGCTTCTTTCTGATAAACCGATTTAGGTAACGCAGATAATCATGCGCCAATCTCCTGACGGCTTTGGAACAAGAAAAATGGAAGAATATACTCCCTGACCGTGCTCGCGAGGGGGAACCTCCTCTAAAGTCCCCTTGACTATGTACTGGAGTACACTATGACTATGTACATCTGTCCATCCAGTTCGGCCTGTCATCCTTCTAGTTGATCCAGAGGAAAGAAGCACTCCCTGGATCAACGACCCATCTCTAGTAGCTGTAGCCTGTAATATTATTACACTCCAGGAATACATTCAGGCCCCTCTTGAATTCCTTTATTGTACTCACCATCACCACCTCCTCAGGCAGAGAGTTCCGTAGTCTCACTGCTCTTACCGTAAAGTGTTAAACGCCTTGTAAGGACGAACCTCTCCTGAGGTTGGGAAATAAAATCGATCCTGTATCCGGCTTTGATGACCTGCAACACCCAAGGATCTGGAATTGTTTGCTTCCAAAAGTTTTTGAACAAAAATAAACGACCTCCTACTGGAGGATTCAAACAGGGAGGTTCGTGCGGAAGTGTGGGGGGTGGGGATGGGGAGGTGGTGGGCTGCCGAGAGTCATTGATCAGCCCTGCGGTTCCCGCGACCTCTGCCCCTCTTGTTGCCTTCGGAACGTCTCTGGTTCCTCTCTCTTCCCTGGAATCTTCCTCCTCTGCCTCTTCCACGTCCTCGAAAGGATTGCTGAGGAAGTGATTTCCCCTTCTTGTCAGCTAGATTTTCCATCAAGCGATCAAGTTCGGAGCCAAACAACCTGCCAGGCTCATAAGGAAGAGTGCACAGATTGAATTTGGAGATATTGTCTGCTACCCAGGGCTTCAGCCATAGAGGACGTCTTCTAGCTGCAGATAAAGCCATCGATTTAGCAGCTAGCTTTAGTTGCTGCTGAGACGCATCCGCCATGAAATCTATGCCCAACAGTAGAGTCTTGAACTGGTCCAGAATATCATCTCTGGCGACTCCCGAATCTATATCTGACTGGATTTTGAGCATGCGGGCGCGAATGAAGTCAGACACTTCGGTACAGGCTATGGCCACGGAGGCAGAGGTGGATGCTGCAGAATAATTGCGCCTAAGTGAACATTCTGCGCGTCTGCCAAGGGGATCCTTCAGATTACTCCCATCATCAGAAGGCACCAGGGTTCTCCTGGAAAGCTTGGCTGTAGGGGAAACATAATTTTAAACCTTTTGGTTAAAACCGGACCTTTCTCCGGATGTTTCCATTCTGTCGCCATTAATTTTTTAAGCGACTCATCCACTTTGAAGGCCCTTAGCCCCCTAGCGGTGGAGTGTGGAGCTTCCCCATGCTCAACATCCTGGTCCCTTGACCTGATGGAGTGCAGTAATCTCTGGATTTTTTCGGCTGGAAAGGAAAAAACCGACTCTTCTTCCTCAGAGGAAGAATCATCCCCGAGCGAGACCACATCCTCGGACATCGGAACAGGCCCAGGGGAGGCCTGCCTAGGTCTCTTATTAGAGACCACCCCCTTGATCTCCGCGATGGAGGGGTCCATGAACTCCTTCGTCCACGAGAACATCTCCACGACAGTAGGCTCAGGATTGGCCGGCCTAGGGCGACAGCCTGGACACCGATGAAACTCGTAGAAACTCGTAGAAAATGGTGTCACCACAGCCTATTGCATTAGGATGTGCACCCTGAAGCACAAACACACACGCTGCGCACGTGTGCATGTATGGAGTCTGCAAGAAGCATAAGCCTCTAGGGAAATCAACTGTAATTGGTTTGCTGTAATGCTCTGCAGGGGGGGTGCTGTAATGCTCTGCAAGGGGGGTGGGGGTTGCTGTAATGCTCTGCAAGGGGGGGGGTTTGCTGTAATGCTCTGTAAGACCCCCCATATACTGCGCAGACCTCAATGTACTACGCAGACAGCCCCCCATATACTGCGCATACCCCCAATATACTGCATAGATAGCCCCCCATATACTGCGCAGACAGCACCCCCATATACTGCGCAGACCTCCCTATATAATTACAGCAACCCCCCCCCTTGCAGAGCATTACATCAACCCCCCCATTGCAGAGCATTACAGAAACCCCCAACCCCCTTGCAGAGCATTACAGCAACTCCCAACCCCCTTGCAGAGCATTACAGCAACCCCCTTGCAGAGCATTAGAGCAACCCCCACCCCCTTGCAGAGCATTAGAGCAACCCCCAAACCCCTTGCAGAGCATTAGAGCAACCTCCAACCCCCTTGCAGAGCATTAGAGCAACCGTCAACCCCCTTGCAGAGCATTAGAGCAACCCCCAACCCCTTTGCAGAGCATTAGAGCAACTCCCAAACCCCCTTGCAGAGCATTAGAGCAACTCCCAACCCCCTTGCAGAGCATTAGAGCAACTCACAACCCCCTTGCAGAGCATTAGAGCAACCCCTTGCAGAGCATTAGAGCAACCCCTAACCCCCTTGCAGAGCATAAGAGCAACCCCCAACCCCCTTGCAGAGCATTAGAGCAACCCCCAACCCCCTTGCAGAGCTTTAGAGAAACCCCCAACCCCTTGCAGAGCATAAGAGAAACTCCCAACCCCCTTGCAGAGCATTAGAGAAACCCCCAACCCCCCTTGCAGAGCATTAGAGCAACCCCCAACCCCATTTTCAGAGCATTAGAGAAACCCCCAACCCCCTTTGCAGAGCTTTAGAGCAACCCCCAACCCCCTTTGCAGAGCATTAGAGCAACCCTAAACCCCCTTGCAGAGCATTACAGCAACCCCAACCCCCTTGCAGAGCATTACAGCAACCCCTAACCCCCCTTGCAGAGCATTACAGCATCCCCTCTTGCAGAGCAATACAGCAAACCCCCCCTTGCAGAGCGATACAGCAAACCCCCCCCCCTTGCAGAGCATTACAGAAACCCCCACCACCCCGTTGCAGAGCATTAAAGCAACCCCCACCCCCTTGCAGAGCATTACAGGAAACCCCCCCCCCCTGCAGAGCATTACATCACCCCCACCCCCCTGCAGAGCATTACAGCAAACCAATTACAGTTGATTTCCCCAGAGGCTTATGCTTCTTGCAGACTCCAGACTATCTCTATAGGCCCCCTGCAGAGTATTACTTAGCCATACACCCACCAAGAGAAAACCTCACCTGCTAATGGCTCCACTCATAAACCCGGGAAATCAACTGTGCTTCTTGCAGACTCCAGACTGGCTCCACCTACTGGAGTCTAGTCACATGAGCATGACATCATCGAAGGTCCTTTAGCTGGCTAGGAAATAGCATCTACCGTCAGTGCAGCGCTGGGGGGTGAGTCGGGATGCTAGTGCTGTTGGGTCAGGGGTCCGGGTGTCACCCCATCAGACTGGTGTCACCCGGTGCGGCCTGCACCCCTCTCAACGCCACTGACGTGGTCAGTGGCCTGCCTGCCGCCCAGAGGCTGGGGAGCTGGCCTGCGCCCTGAGGCTGGAGCCTCCCCAGCCCTGTTTGTAAGTGTATGCGCAAATAAAGTTCACAGAATGTCACAGATATGTTTAGGATGCGTACATATTAAACAGGAAATGTAGCATAGATAATGTCGCTGTCTGCAGCATCTATGAAAAAAGTACACTGAATGTCAAAGATAATTTTAGGATACGCAAATTTTATACAGGAGGTATAGCCCAAGTAATGTCGCTGTCACTCCCGGCTAATAAAAAATTACACTTAATGAATATGACTGATATTTAGGAAACACAAACATTATACAGGAATTATAGTGAATGTAATGTCGCTGTCACCACTGGCTAATAAAAAATTACACTGAATTAATGTCACTGATATTTAGGATGCACAAACATTATACAGGAGGTATAGCGCAAGTAATGTCGCTTTCACTACCGGCTAATAAAAAATTACGCTGAATGAGTGTCACTGATATTTAGGATGCACAAAAGTTATACAGGAGGTATATTGCAAGTAATGTCACTGTCACCACTGGCTAATAAAAAATTACACTGAATTAATGTCACTGATATTTAGGATGGGCAAACGTTATACAGGAGACGTAGCGCAAGTAATGTTGCTGCCACCACCAGCAAAAAAATTACACAGAATATTACTGATATTTCGGATAAGCAAATGTTATACAGAAGATGTAGCGCAGGTAATGGAACTGTCCGCAGCAGACACCATCTACAGAAAAAAGTATACTGGATGTCACAGATAGTTTTAGTCTGCGCACACATTAGATAGGAGATGTAGTGCAGATAATGTAGCTGTCTGCAGCGGCCAAACAATTGTAAGCTATTTAGCGCGTTTGCGCTATAAATATATATGGCTGCCAGATACAACTATAGTCCTTAAAAGGACTTTTGGGTCTCTAACAAGTTTTAGCAATTTAGCGCAGCTTGCGCTAAAATATATATATTGCTGCCACACACAATAGTCCTTAAAAGGACTTTTGGGTCTATAACAAGTATAAAAACTAAAATATTCCTATTTCACTCCCACTCTCCTTTCTACTCTTCAGCTGTCCCTGACTAAGACTGAGCCGAACACGTGTCATCGGGTGCTAAATAGCAGCCGATGACGCGTTCCGGCCAGCCAATCACTGTAATGCCAGCAGCCAACATGGCTACAGCATTACAGTGAACGGCAGCACTTACCTGCATGTTTATTGGCTGCGTAGCAGCCAACAAAGGTGCGGGGAGGAGACTCGAGCATTGCGTGTTCGGCCAAATACTGTGATGTGCCGAACATCGCGATGCTCGAGCCTAATTGGTGTTCAGCCGAGCATGCTCGCCCAACACTAGTGGTTAGTATAGAGCTGTAATGGGGTGGAACTAGCTGATGATGTAGAAAATAATGTAGACATTAGTCTTGCAAAACAATGCTTTAGATTGAGAGGCTAAAACTGAACTTTTCAGTAAGGTTACCGTCACATCTGTGGCAGTCCTCTCTGGAGCCTGTCCTGGCATGAAAAGTCGGGAGACAGCCTGACAAAAACCATGGCATATAGCGGCTTTTGTTTGGCCGATTCCCATCATATTTGCCAGCTAGTGGCCAGATCTATCCCAAACCCCATTATAGCCATTGACAACAGCAGGTGGCAGAATATGGCAATGCAGGATCCATAGAACTTCGGCAAGCTGTTCTCAGTTGGAACAGTAAACCAATCAGAAATAAATTAAGAACAAAAGTCTTTCTTAGGTATACGCTAGAGTGCTCAGGTGCTTGACTCATTTAACAATCCCTGTAGTTAGTTTTTCATATAGCACCATCTCTATACTCAGTTATAACAATACAGTCTCAAATGTTAGCATTAATTAAACCAATATAACAAGAGGTGCCTCATACTTTTTGCTGAACTTCTCTGTACATATGTGTGTCTGGTAGCTTTGCTGCTTCTCATGCTAACTAGCGGCTCAATGCATTTTATGGCTTTTTGATCCACTTTAGAGACTAAAATAATCTGGGAGTAATAAAACCTATAAGTAGGCACAACTATTCAGGAGTGTCTACTTCTCCTAGTTCTCTTCAGAGTCCTGCCCTATACTGTCATCTGCTCTGCTCCTTGCCTGACACACACAAAGAGCACAGGACAGTGCCTTACATTGGACTCTGCCCACTTCTCGTGCTTCACTAGTCTCTTGCACCTGGGGCCATTTTCTCTCATGCAGTGTCCTCTGTGGCAGGCTACAAAGGCACAATAACTTATCATGCAAAATACCAATAGTAGTGTACACTGCGATCCTACTGGACAAATGACTTATGTGCTTTATATTGTATTGTACATTCACATACGTGAGTAATGTTAAGTCATTAAAACGTAGATAGTCCTCTGGAATTCCAAGTTGTTGAACTATTTAATTTACCTATCATCTAATATGTCTCTATTTGTACCATATCTCATATCTATATATCTACTGTAGTATTATGCCCTTTATCAATATTGAAATGCTATATGATCAGTGCAGGAACAACTCTTAAATCTCACAGTTTATACAAAAAGCACAGCACTCTGTGTGTGACATGTCCTGCCATAATAAAATGGACTCCTGTGGAACAGTGCTTGACATGAGTTCTTTTTCCACTCTCTCCAAACGCTGTAGGTAACATCATAAAGGCATCTCCATCAAACAGGTTGCTTGTGTGACACTGGCATTTAAAACAAAAGCAGAGCTTTCTGAGCATTCACATGCTGTGTTATAAAACCTATCTACCTTTCTCCTCATCATAGCCTAGAGCGGTGCTTCTCACACTGTGAGATGTAGCTCACCGCCAAGGAACTAACCAGCTGTTGGTGAGGGGCAGTTCTGTAGTTTTAACAGAAGTGATCATATACTGCACAAGACTTTTTATGCTTAAATGAATGTTCAACTCTTCAGTAGACAGTTTTTAAGATAAATTAAAGTGATAAAAAAACTTTGGAATGGGCCATTGAGATGGACACGGCATCACCATGTTCTTGTTTGGTAAGGTCCCAGTGGAAAAAGATTGAGTCTAACTTCCCACTGCAAAATCGGCAGCATAAAAATCAGTAGCAGATTACTAGCAGATTATTAGCTGAAAACAGGTCAGTTTTGGAGGCACATTTCTTATTTGATGGCAGACTTAGAGGAGTATTACAAGCATTTTAGAAGAGTATTTGGTTGAGTATTTGGAAAAGCATTTAGAAAAAGATTTAGCAGAGGATTAAGGTTTTGTCAGCCTTTTTCTTATCCAGCTCTAGGAAACACCATTAAAAATGCTTCTAAAAGCGCTAGCATTTTCTTCACCTTCCCCATTGACTTAAATTCAAAATCCTTGATCAATCTGCTTCTAAGAATTAATATGTCCCTTCAGAAGCGTATCGCAATTCAGTGTGCACATGGTGACATTTTTTTAATTCAAGCCAATAAAAAACTATTAATGGTGTTTTGATGGCGGATTTCACAGCAGAAAACATCCATTTTCTACAATGATACTCACAGCAGAATTTATTAGTGAGAACAAAGCCTGAGAAGCCCTTGACTAGAACACTGCTGTGAGGCCAAATTATAAAGAATTCAATATATTGTTACAAACAGGGGCAGATTGGAAGCATCAGATCATTATGTACATGGCCTGTGGCCATCAGGAGGGCTTGGGTGGCCCCCTGGGCATCAACCCACCAGGGAATTTCCCTGTAAGGTCTATGGCCAATCCTCTCCTGGTTACTAAGGGTGCTCTTCTACTTTCAGAAGCCCCATAGCTGTGGACAGAGGAAGAGATGCATGCATAGCTGGCTCTCCATTCACAAGGGAACCCAGTTCTTTTGATATGAGTTGGTCCCAGAGGTGTGATGGCATGTGCACTACTATGGATATCCCATAAATGTCCAGATTGGACACATTTTGTGTCTAGCCTATATATTTAAAAAGTAATAGTACTTTCACAAAAAAATATGTCTCAGCGATTACAAATGGTAATGGCACAGCCCCCCACCATTCAAAACTTTTGAAATGTCACTATGACATTGAATTTTTTTTGCTAAAGGTCTTATTTTATCCCTTTATATGGCTCCTATTAATGTATTACTTTTCTTTGCTGTCCAAATGAAAAAGCTCTTAACTGGACTGATACGTGGCCTTACTTTGCTGCTGTTTCCTGCTTCAATATCTCCCAATTTCTGCCTACCCTACCCTAGTAAAGAGAGAAGCTACAGCTGCATCCCTTCCTACTCTAGATGAGCCCCATGCACATGACTGTATCAGTTTGCGGACTTTTTGACTTCAATGGGTCTGCAGTCCACATTTTGCGGACAAGTATAGGACACGTTTTTGCGGAACGGACCACAGACGGATTATTTGTGTGCTTTCTGCGTCCACATTTCAGTTCTGAAAGAAGACAGACTACGTATGCAAAATGCGGACTATGGACCCATTGAAAACCATGGGTATGCAAATAAGATGTGGACAGATCATGGACTGCATCCATATTTTGTGGACCACAAAACAGATATGGTTGTGTAGAAGACAAGAATTGACCCTTCCACCTCACTACATTCCGATAAGTAGGAGCCTAGTACTTGTACATTGTTATTAATGTTATATTAGTTTAGGTTTTCTGTCCATTGTTATTTTAAACCATGAATTTAGTCTGCAGTTGCAGCAACTACAAATATAGCATTTTCTGAAACTTTTCCCACAAAGGCAGCCATTTTTTACATTATTTTCAATATCTTTCATTTATGTTGATGGAAGTCTTTTGTTTCATTTCCAGTGCTAGGAACGGCTTTAACATTAAACTTAATTTCACATCTTTTGAGATTAACAATTACATAGACGTCGTAAATATTTATGAAGGTATTGGACCTGACCGGATTTTAAGAGGTAAGTTCTGCGGTTCCATTTTCAAATTAAATGTCAGACAAAAGGCTTCACGTCTAAAACAGCATTATGTTAATAGTTTTTCTTTACAAGGTTTCATTGTACTCTATTAAGCAGATATGAAGTAACACTGAAAGTTTACAGCAGAAGAAAATTACAAATCTTACAATAAAACAAACTTTCAATAACCTAAAACTTGGATAATAGTTCAAATACAGTTATTCAAGTGTAATTGCTCTGCTTTAAAGGGAGTAATGCAAATAGAGGCTGCACAGAAATTATAGGGTCCCCAAAAATGTGTTATGGGAACTACCTACTATTATGAAAATGCACTACTATTTCGTCCAGTATTAGATTGTAAATTTAATATTTTTATAGGGTTAGATTTTTTTCATGCGCACATTTCCATATTCCTTTTTACGCAATCATAGCAATCATGAAATAAAAATTATACAACTTCGGCTGCCTGTAGCCATCACTAGGGGAAACACAATAAATATAGATTTATTCAGCTACTTTTGAATTTAATGGGGGCTGTAGGGAAATCTTAAGACAGTTCACTCCTGAGACCCCTCACTCTCTAAAGCCATTGCATGATAGGTACACCACTTTTAAGCTCTCAATCCACCAAAACCAAAGGGTGACAAATGCCCCTGAAATAGGTTGGTTTATGGTGACCACCCTGTCGATATGTCCTACTAGGGCATACTGAGATCATTTAGATGACCCTCATGTTCAGGACTCGCCTATATGAGCTAGAATTGAGAGGTGTACAAGCAGCTCCCATTCTACATTATCTCTATAGTAGGTCCCTTGCTGGCCATGACTTACCCTTGCAAAATCAAGAAATAGTCAGAAATAGTCAGCCTGAAATAATAGATCTCAGATGGAAATGGCTGAAAACTGATACGAAATAAGCTCAACGGATGCTAAAAATGATGGATCCTTTTTTTGCTGTTCTTCTGACATCAAAAGAATGGAGAAATAAATGGTGATGTGAACCTAGCCTTACTGGTTATTTCTGGAAAATATAAATACCATTGTTAAAGGGGTTGGCCACTTTCTGTTTACTGATGACCAATGTGTTTGTGAGATGATTATATGGCACTTACTAATAAAGCCTTTGTGGAAATTTTGCACCACTTTCTATATTTTATCAGGTATACTCCCTTGTTTACAAAGTCTTTTGTGAGGTCCTGTCCATAAGATGGCCGCTGATAGAGGGTCATTTGTCCTAGCAAATCCCCTCCATGTATGCTTTCTTCATTCAAACACACTGCACCTGCCTTCTTTACTTGTTCTGCTGAGAGTTTAGTGCAGGTGCAGTGTGTTTAAATAGAGGAAACATCATATGGAGGGAATTTGCCTGGTCACATGACCGTCCATTTGCGGCCATTTTAGGGACAGGACCTCTGTGTAGACAATACAAAAGACTTTTAAACAAGGGAGTATACCTGATAAAATATAGAAAATGGTGCAGAATTTCAACAAAGGCTATGTTAGTAAGTGCCATATAATCATCTAACAAACACAATGGTCAACAGTAAGCAGAGAGTGGCTAACCCCTTTAATCAATGATTGGAAAAGCAATTAGATTTTCCCTCATTTCTAGCCATGGTCATGCCTGCACCTATAATATTACACAGTGAATGTATAATGATATGATTGGATACTATTTTATGTATTTACAGTATCCATTTGGGGAACAAATCCAGGAAATTTTAGAATTTTTTCAAATCAAGTGACTGTGGAGTTTACAAGTGACTCTACATCCAGTGGTCTTAGTGGTTTTGAAGGAATGTATTCAGTGTTCACCATCAGTGGAATGACAAGTAAGTATTCCAAGGCTAAAATATGCCCAATGCGAAAGAAACTACATAGGTAAAATCTTGGTAAACTGATATTGCTGATATCATGGTACTAGTATCATGGTACAATATTTGCATCTGACTTCAGGGAAACCCAACAAATAATCCACAGAGACAGACAATCATTATTTTTATAGATATGTCCAACCTTAGCATTCCATAAATATCTCACAAAACAACTTATGTACATTATAGTGGCATGCTCGCAAAACCCTTGAGAGGCTGCAATGCATATCACAACTAGAGATGAGAGAATTTTCAGAAATTTCGATTTGGCACAAAGCACATTTTTTTGTAAGTTGCGGGTGCAATGACAGGCAGTTGCGATAGCGCCGCCCTGTTATTGTACCCCTCAGATACCGCATTCATATATGATTGCAGCATCTGAGTGTAAAATTAGCATAAGCAAAACTTAAATCATACTCACTGCCTCCATTTGCTCGTGATGGGCTAGCCGCCACAATCTTGCTTGAAGATCTGGCGTGAAATCGCTGGCGTGGTGACGTCCTACGTCACTGCGCATGGGATTTCGGCCGAGATCTTCAATCAAGATGGCCTCTCGCAAGCAAATGGAGAAGGCAACTCGCAAGCAAATGGAGAAGGCAACTATGAATTTATTTTTTACACTATTTCAGGTTAAACCAATTTGCTAGCACGAAGCACAAGGAAGTTCGGCTTCAAGGCAAATTGAATTTATCCTGAAAGTCGGATCGAATTCAACTTCGAATTCTCTAATTACAACTACTGGGTGACCACATCAGTCTATACTGGAAAATTCAGTTAGAAAGGGTATTCTTTTCTTATGCTGTACATTTATGGCATATTTACCTATGAGGCTTGGATCCCTTGTGCTATGCCTGGCCTGGTAAGGTGACTAAAGGATGATGTATCCAAGCAGAGAATGAATGGCGAGTTTACCCGCATGTGCGCGGCTCCCTCCATTCACGTCTATGAAAGTTACTGAAACAGCCAAGCTTGTTTGCTTAGCTATTTTTGTTGCAAGCCACCTCACCATTCTTTTTAGACCACCTCCCATTTCTTTCACCATCTGGATGCCGCTTCACAATAGAATAGTACATTCAAGGTGAAGGAAACTGCCCAACAAGCAATAGAACATAGAATTTCGTAATATTTTATTAATATACCAGATTTTTTTTTATTTTTTAAATGCACTATATACAGTAGACAAGTAGAGCATTATCATGTGCTGCTATATTGAGTGTAATTCCACTTTACTATTACAGTGCAAAAGGGCGATTCTCTCACAGGCTATGGCCGTAACCCAATTTTTACAGCCGTGAAAGCTGAATATGCTTTGATATTCAATTCATATACATTGCAAATTGAGAACAGCATTTTCGGCCAGCATTCATCCTTGCAGCAGCAAACATTTTAAGTGCTTACAAGGCAAAACTTTATAGTCACATTTGAGATTTATCAAAAGTCACTTAAATTGGAGTTACAGCCTTTAGGTTTTTTTTTCCTTTTATTTATGTTGATTTTAAATTGCTCGAGTCTCAAGCCTGCGGAAGCGATAGTACGCTGCTGTATGATTCCATGTGATAAAACTATATTGTGGAGTTAATAGAAATTCAAGTTTCAACCTTTTTTATATAGTGGGGCACTAAAGTTGGTATTGGTATACCATCAGTTATCCTCTTTATGGCTCCTAAAGTGCTTTTAAAACAAATACAGCATCATAGATTTATTCCTGAGGAATAGCATTAGCGGTGAAATATACGGGATACCATGAAAGGTTAAAATAAACACAATTCTGCAGAGAGCAAATTTTTACTCCCAATAGTAACTACTTCTCACTCCATTTTATTAGGCATTGTATTGTTATAAATATGGCTGTATTTACGGCTCTGTATTCTTAGTCTCAGATAAAGGCTGATGTCTTAGTCAAACATGGATTGTCACTGCAACAAAGGAAAGTGTCACAAAATACCTCTGTAGGCTTCCATTATAAGTGCAAATCAATGCAGCTCTATTTTTTCCAAGTAAAATGAAAGAAACACTGAGAGAACCCAATGAAATCCATTAGAAGTCAATGGAGTCCATTGGGTGCATTGTTGTCCATCATGTGATGGATCTGTCACATCTTGAATTATGTTTTTCTTCTCTTATGGTAGAACAGAAAAACGTAATTTCTAATGCAGGTGTAAACTCAGCCAAATCCTCTGCGTCTGGAGGAAAGAAGGTTTGTACACAAACATGGAAAATGATTCTTCACTGTAAGAGCAGTGAGACTATGGAACTCTCTGCCTGAGGAGGTGGTGATGGTGAGTACAATAAAGGAATTCAAGAGGGGACTGGATTTTTTTCTGAAGTGTAATAATATTACGGGCTACAGCTACTAGAGAGGGGTCGTTGATCCAGGAAGTTATTCTGATTGCCTGATTGGAGTCGGGAAGGAATTTTTTTCCCCTTAAGTGGGGAGAATTGGCTTCTGCCTTACAGGGGTTTTTTGCCTTCCTCTGGATCAACTTGTAGGAAATAGGCCGAACTGGATGGACAAATGTCTTTTTTCGGTCTTATATACTATGTTACTATGTTACTATGTTAAATCAATTATCAAATGCATACAGATGAAGCCACAGAGTAGAGCTTTTCAGCAGAGCGTAAGTTAATATCATGTCTAAGGTGGGTCAGTAGTGCCACTTGAACATAATTAACTTGGGGCTTCTCCTAAGAGAATTATCAAAGTGCCACCTTTAACCTCTATACAGGGATCTAGTCTCCACAGCAGGGACCCTATTAAGCTGCTTCCTCTGGAGTAGTCTCTGTTCAAATGACTGCTGACCCATGGTGATCAATGGAACCCTGTACTGAGCATGAAGGGATCAGGCAGACCCTAATCAGAAAACAGACAGAGGTCGTGGCAGGCAGCTTACGAGCAATTCAGTAAATAGTCAAAAGGTCAGATCAGGCATCACAGGGTGGAAGTCAGGGCAGGCAGCAATGGGTCAGATCTGGAAACAGAGTTCAGTACACAAGTAAACAAGACAATAGCACACCTTTTTTTAACAACTAGTTAAGTAGAACCTATTTCTAATGCACCTTCCCACAGGGCAAAATGCCTTTAAAATCCTAAGGAGGTTAGTAACTGGCCAGGAAGGACTAAGGATTATTGAGCTGTGCCCATGCAGGTCTATTTAGAGCCTGCAGAGGGCATTTTTGCTCTATACAGGCAGCAGGAGAAGAGGCAGCAGAACACTGCAAGAGAAGAGCAATGCAGAGCTACTCTGGTGGACATACCCATCTGAGAATCTGCCATTACCAGCCATTATCCAAGCATCAATTTTGAATACAGAATCAATATAAAAGGTAAACCACAGGACCATCCTTCATATAGGTCTCTACTAGAGATGAGCGAATCGAAGTTGACGAAGTGGAATTCTATCCAAATTTCAGGAAAAATTTGATTTGCACCAAATCTGAATTTCCTCACGCTTCGTGGTAACGAATTGCATTTTTTTCTAAAATGGCTGCTTCATGTGTTAGGACATGGAGCAAGGAACTCTGGGAATGAGGGCTCACCCACAATTCCATGCATGCAGCCAATCAGCAGCCAGCCAACCCTGTGATGTCACAGCACTATAAATAGCCTCAGCCATCTTGGATTCAACCATTTTCCAGTGTACTTAGTGCAGGGAGAGATGTCAGCAGGCGCTAGGGGCAGTGATAGAAAATACTTTTAACCTTTTATTTTGCTGTATAGAAGTTCAGTTAAAGGATGGGGGGGATCATTCCACAGTTTTGAAGCAGAACAGGGTTCAGTAGCGGAGTTTACAGCCTGGGTAATAGGAACAAACCTTGCTGCACTGACTGGGGATCCAAATTGCCATTATACAGCTCTGTAATTTCAGCAAACCGTTCTTGTTCTTGGGGTGGAAGTGCTGTTTGATACAGCCATTAACAGGGTTTATTACAAGAAAATATTTATATGTCTTATTTGCCCTTGTGCGGTGTAGTTATACGTTCTAAAGCATTTTTAGGCTTGTATTAGTGGGGAAAAAAGGGGCTTTTTGTTAGCCGTTGTGGGGTGAAGTAAAAAAAAAACGACAGCCCATTTTGACGTGTATTAGTGGCACAAAAATATATATTATTTGCCGTTTAGTGGTGTAGTTATATGTTCTTAAAGCCCTTTTTGGCATGTATTAGTGGCAAAAAAATATATATTATTTGCTGTTCAGAAGTGCAGTTATATGTTCTAAAGTCTTTAGAATCCTATATATAAGTGGAAAAAATAAGAGCCTATTTGCCATTCAGCAGTGCAGTTATATGTTCTAATGCCCTTTTTGGGGTGTATTAGTGGCAAAAAATATATATTATTTGCCATTCTTGACCAGCAACCCAGTGGTTCTTGAATGGTTGACTTGGTCATCCACTTCATCCCAAGTGACATCAGACACCCCCAGCCAAGAGTCGGTGGGTTCGCGAGAAACAACCCTTAGTTGGCATGGCCCGGGAGCAGGCCCTATGCCCTTACCTGTCCTCAACCTGCCTCTGTCCTTTTCTGTTCCCTCAGCCAGACAAGTATTATATGCTGTGGGCTGAGTTCCACTATACGACAAGGACAAGCTACTAGAGGACAGTCAGCACCTACTGATCAGCCAAGATGTGGAGGAGACATCCGCCGTTTCCTCCGGTAGGCGGGCAAGTAGTGATGAGGAGAGTTGACCCAGAGACCATTAAGGAGGACAGTGAGGTGCAGACAGTACTCGATAATGATGATGTAGCTGATCGCACTTGGGAGCCGGGTGAATTAGGAGCTTCATCATCACCAGAAGAAGAGGGTGGCATCTTGCCCGTCAGGTAGCGGCGGAGCCAGAAAGTTGCTAGCATGGCCGGGAGTCAGTAGGGTGTTAGCAGTGAGAGGTCAGCAGCCAAACGTGCCCGGGGTAGACCACCCGCTTTTCAGAAGCCTACCTTCCCGGAAAGAAGTGGTACATGGGTTCACGGAAGCAGCATTGGTAGCAGTTAGTCAGTGCAGAGTGTTGGGGGTAAAATCACCTACTAGGCAGTGTGGCAGTTTTTTGTTAAGCCGCCGGAGAAGGTGAACATGGCCATTTGTAGAATCTGTGGTCAGGAGGTGAAGCGAGGCCAGGGTGCCAATGTTGGCACCATGGCCCTGCGTCAACATATGCAGCGTTACCATAAAGTGGCCTGGGAGAACTGTGGCTCCGATGTGGTGGTCCAGCCTGCCGCAGTAACCGCTGCTTTGTAAGCCATGTACAGTGAAGTCACGAACAAGGAAAACGACTCTGACGCCAGCTCTTGTAGAACAAACTTTGTTTTACTGTCACGGGATATCAAACACACTCCCAAATGCAGTGAACATAAAATTAGATTACATACACTCAGCCCGGAAGCTGAGACCCCTGTGTCGCACAGCACGGTGCCCCACTTGCGCAATTTACCTGCTGCGAGCAGACCCTGAAGAACAGGACCAATCGTGTATGTGTGAGATACAGGCTAGCCCACGGTGCGACACAGCAGCTTACAGTCTTACCAGACTATACAGTACTATCCCACTCCATTTTCCCAAACTATACTGTGGCACGTGCCTAATTTATATCACTCCCAATAAACACGCTAGGGTAACTGGAGTCCTCTCTGTTCTCCGGAGCGAACTCAAACTTTAACTGATAAGTCTTTGTGATAATTTAACAAGCAGCAGTTCTTGGTAGCCGGCCACTCAGCAACACTAACTAACTACTGGCAGGTTTGGTCTCAGTCTCTAGTATTTAGGCGCCAATCTTATATTGAGGTGCGTGTACGCTCTGTTTTGCCGACGAGGATCTGCTCTGCCTCAGCTGGTGACTGCAAACTGAACAAAGGCTGATCCAACACATGTGCGGTGCCTCAGGGTCCGTTGCTTTGCTATTCAGCTCCTCTAACCGATCTTGGCAGCTGTCCTCCTTCTCCTGGATGGCATGCGGGTCCTTGATACAATCATCATCACAAGGCTGCAGTCCTGGTCGCAAAAGGGTGACTCCACGCTAGGATGTTAATGGATCTCTTCTCTCACACACTTTTCCAGTCTGCAACTAAGATGGAAACCAACTTCCTTCCGAAGACACACAGCTCCACCCTTCTATGAATATTTAAATCTCAGCAGTCTGTTTAGCTGTGTGGAGAAACAGCAGCCTTTTGTGGCCAAACAGCAAAATAACAGTGTTCATCCAATAAGAGCTGTTTCACAATCTCACAGCATCACCCAGTGGCACGCAACCAATTTCAGGCAGTCAAGGCTACACCACCTCAGCCGAAGGGAGCTGTCTGTCCTTCCCATCATCTGCTGGTACTGATGCTCCTGCTCCTCCTACTACTCCTCGTCAGTCATTCCATCAGCAATCGATCACCGAAGCGATTGCCAAGAGACAACAGTATGTGTGTTTTCATACAATGGTGCAGAAGCTGAATGTGCTCCTGTCCAAGTTGCTGGTACTGCAGTCCCTCCCTCTCTAAGTGGTGGACTCTGCACCTTTCAGAGAACTGATGGGTATTGCAAAGCCGAGGTGGAGCATCCCAAGCTGTCATTTCTTTGCCAAAAAGGCAGTACCAGCCCTACACACGTATGTAGAACAGAAGGTGGGCCAGTCCTTTAGCCTGTCTGTGTCTGCCAAAGTGCATGGCAGCGCCGACGTGTGGAGCCTTAACTACAGTCAGGAACAATACATGTCCTTTACGGCCCACTGGGTAAATGAGGTTCCTGCACCACCACACCAGCAACTTGGCCAGGTGACGCTGCTTCCGCCTACATGTTCTGATGCCGTTGGACCTGCATCAATGTCCGCCTCTTTATCCTCCACCGTGTCCTCAGCCTCCACTACAGGGACAATTAACATTCCCCCTCCAGCATAACACATGTGCAGGGCACGGAGGTGTCACACTGTTCTGCACTTCGTTTGCCTGGGCGAACGGAGTCACACAGGGGAGAAAGTTCTCCATGTCCTTCATCAAGAAATCGAATCCTGGCTTTCTCCTTGACAATTAAAAAATTGGAACCATGGTGACCGACATTGAGAAGATCATGGTTATAACATTGTTATGGAAACCTGGTGTAAAACTGCGTCTATGTGGAGATGAAGGACTTGCGAGTTTCAAAGGACCTGCAACCTTCTATTGGCTTATAAGGGACATGTGACCGTGTGTATGGCAGTTAGAATCTTGCAGGCTTATATTGGCTATGGCAGGTCATTTTTTGGGACTAGCTCAGGAACGGTAAGTCATAGAGAGCAAAGACCTGGTCTAAAACCTTCCCAGACACCTGATGTACCTGTGTGCCAAATTTGGTGAAGATTGGTCCAGTTGTTTGGTTGCGCATAAAAAACAGACAGACAGACCGACGTCCACACAGACAGAAACTCATTTTTATATATATATATATATATATAAAAGATATAAGTTATTAAAATAGGATATATTTCACTTCAACCAGTTGGAATTCTCTGGACAGGTGGTATGTGATTTGCATGTGCATAATGGTGTGTGATCTGGTTACCTGTCAGAGCCATGTAGTGTCAGAGCCAAGTAGTGTATATGAGAAATGGCATTTGAAACTAGCACATGAAATATTATTAATTAATAGATTTGTTAACTTTTCCAGAGATTTGTCTGCTCTTTGGTCTTCTGGTGATTTTCTGAAAGCTTTTTAAATATTAGTTGGCAGGTAACTCTGACATTGTTTATTTAGCTTTTGGTTTCAAGGAGGTCAGCATCAAACATAACTTTCTGTCAGGGGTAGATAAGGTGCATGATGGGCCCGGGGCCGTCTACCCAACTTGGGCCCCTCCCTCCATTTTAGTTTAGTTTTTTTTAGTTTAGTTTTGTATGGAGAGGCTGCGGTGCTTCGTGGGCGACACAGTCTCTTTCTATGCCATATGACATCTTCAGACTGAAGAAAATACCCCAAATTGGGTGAATACAGAACCACATACCTCTTACATCCAGTGACATATCCTGTCATGTAGACCTTCTCTTTCCTCTTCTCCTCCATTTGACCCAGACCACCATGACAAAATTCTTTCAGCCACGTCTCTACAGAATTTGTAACACAGACACGTTAGATTTCTCAATTTTTCCATCAACATCCCGATCCTTGTGTCCCCACAGTGTCATCCTGCTGCCACTCCCAATACTGTGCCCGTTGTGCTCCCCAATGCCCCAGGTACTATACTGCTGAAAAAATAGTGACCCTAAAAGACATAATTGGGGTCATTTATCAAACTGAATGGTGGAACCTGATTGGCTGCTATGGGCAACTAAGCCAGTTGTACTTTACACCAGTTTGATAAATCTCCCTCAAATGTCTCTATCGTGTCCACAGCAACTATAATGTCCCCTAGAGTGCCTCCAGTAATAATAACACCCTATATTGTGCTCCAGGCAATAATCCCTGTATAGTGTCCCCTAAAATAATAGAATTAACCCTACAGTGCCTCCCAAATAGCAACGCCCCCATATAGTAATTTCCCCACACTGTCCCCACATAGTAATCCCCCCATAGTAATTTGGCACCACACAGTAATTTCCCCCAAACTGCCCCCATATAGTAGTTTGCCTGCACACAGTAATTTCCCCCACATAGTAATTTTCCCCACACTGCCCCCAGATAGTAATTTCCTCCACACTGCCCCCACACAGTAATTTAACCCACACTGCCCCCACATAGTAATTTCCCCCACACTGCCCCCATATAGTAATTTCCCCCACACTGCCCCATATAGCAACTTGCCCCCACATAGCAATTTCCCCCACACTGCCCCACACAATAGTTTTCCCCCACACTTCCTCTACATAGTAATTTGCTCCCACACTGCCCCCACATAGTAATTTTCCCCCACACTGCCCCCACATAGTAATTTCCCCCACACTGCCCCCACATAGTAATTTCCCCCACACTGCCCCCACATAGTAATTTCCCTCACACTGTCCCACCATAGTGATTTCCACCACACTGCCCCCACACAGTAATTTCCCCCACACTGCAGTTTCCCCCACACAGTAGTTTTCTCCCACACTGTCCCACATAGTAATTTTCCCCACACTGCCCCCACATAGGTATTTTCCCCCATACTGCCCCATATAGCAATTTGACCCCACAGAGTAATTTCCCCCACACTGCCCCAACACAGTAGTTTCCCCCACACAGTAAGTTTCCCCACATAGTAATTTCTACCACACTGCCCCCACATAGTAATTTCCCCACACTGCCACCACATAGTAATTTCCCCCATATAGTAATTTCTCCCACACTGCCCCATATAGTAATTTGCCCCCACATAGCAATTTCCCCCACACAGCAGTTTCCCCCAGACTGCCCCACATAGTAATTTGCCCCCACACTGCCCCCACACAACAATTCCCCCAACACTGCAGTTTCCCCCACACAGTAGTTTCCCCCACACTGCCCCACATAGTAATTTTCCCCACACTGCCCCCACATAGTAATTTGCCCCATACTTCCCCATATAGTAATTTTCCCCCACATAGTGATTTCCCTCACAATGCCCCACATAGTAAATTTTCCTCACATAGTAATTTACCCCCATACAGAAGCCTCAATTTAGCAATTTCCCCCCAAAGCACTCAATGTCTCTTCACTAATATGTCCCCCAAAGTAGGCACATGAAATAAAATGAAAAAATGAAAAAAAATTAAAAGCGAAATACTCACCTATGTCTAGGGCTAGGCTCTTGCTCGCAGAGGAAGGCGGGATGAGGCAGGCGCGCACACGTCACAGTGCTGCGTCCCAGAACAGGCGTGCGATGACGTCATCACGCCCGCCTGCATTTCACTACAGCATAGGCGTGAGGCCTAATAGGCCTGAAGCCTATTGCGGTAATCGGCAGCGGGGTACGGAACTATGGGCTTTCGTGCCCTACAGCAGTATGTGGGCGTTCGGTTCGACGTTGGTCCCCCCAGCGGTGCTGTGTCCGGAGCTGCTGACCCAAACGCGCCTATTGTAATCCACCACTGCTTCTTGTCACCATCTGGACTAGAATCATGCAGATCCTGCACTGGCTATATTAATTTACCTCCAGATGAGTATGCACGAGTATAAATGCTTTATTCTGTGTATTGGTTGTCGCATTTAGAGATATTATATTAGTTTATTATTTTGAGATGGATTGTATATTCTTTGAAATTTATTCATGTGCATTTTTGCACATAAGATCTTCACCTTATTAGGGATAATGTGGACCATGGGGACATGTCTTTGATTAGGCGCTCTATATCCGGATAAGTATAGAGAAAAGGGAGGTTTATATCTATCTATCTATCTATCTATCTATCTATCTATCTATCTATCTATCTTGTCATAAAATATCATAAAAGATTATTTACTTCACAGAGTATAAAAATGTATCAAATGTATCTGATGAGCGCGCAAATAAAGTTAAGATAAATAGGTATATCTATACGGATAGGCTTCTCTAGATAGTAGGGCCCTTTAAATTATGTCCAGATAAAATATACAGATCAAAATAAGTCCATATAGATTTCCATGTATCATCCAATCCACATCAGTGAACGCACTGCGCAAATTGCATTCTGCTAAAGAGAGTGTTAATGTCAGGAGTATGTCCCATAAAAAAAATATTTTGCATAGTCAAGTCCAAAAATGCGATTAATTGCGGCAAAATAATATTGATGAAGGTGGGAGGATATTTATCCGCTAGATTATACAGTTCGCAATCCTTCACATGCACACAAACAGGGGTATTACGTTATTGTCTTCTGCTGAGGGATCAACCTTTGATACTGGCCGTGGCGTCCAACATGCCAGATGCGGTGCAGAGGGATCTTACCTCAGTCCTTCTGTGCTGTGTGATACTGTCAGCGTCTCAGTTTGTTCCAAGTAGCCACAGAATGGAGCGTTTCACAGAATATTAAAAATCTGTCTTTCTCCACATAGGTAAATTTTCATCAATCCAGGGCTCTCCTCCAAACCAAACGTGTTTCTGGACAGCAGAAATGTCCCTTCATCACTGGACTGTAGATAATCTTTTATGATATTTTATGACAATTTGTTTTTGATTTTACTTTTCTTTAAAATAAATACAGATATTTAAAATATATATATATATATATATATATATATATATATAGTTAACCAGAAACGAGGCAGCACTCCAGTAGTTCACGGTGATGACCCAAATTTTATTCCCAGGCAACGTTTCAGCCTACTCCATGAGGCCTTTGGCAAGTTCGACAAAGGACTCATGGAGTAGGCTGAAACATTGCCTGGGAATAAAATTTGGGTCATCACCGTGAACTACTGGAGTGCTGTCTTGTTTCTGGTAACTACATACATAGGAAGGTTGTCCGTCCTCCTGAGGGATTGCACCCGCTTTACAATTTGATTAGTACTGCTGCTTCTACTGGTTATATATATATATATATATATATATATATATATATATATACCTCCCTTTTCTCTATACTTATCCGGATATAGAGTGCCGATCATATCTGATCATTTACATATTTTTTCTGATGTTTGGGTGAAACATCCTTTATTTGAGCACCACCCAGTTCATTGACCAGTGAGCCATCCATCTTTCTTACTCATAGGGACATGTCTTTACCTTCGGGAATAAACTTAAGAATCATATATATTTTCTATATATTGTGAGAGGTGACTTCTATGCGTGATGCCTTTGGTTTATTGTGGATATAGTTTATTGGCCCTACAATTTATTATTAATTTTTATGATCTACAGTAAATAAGTGGTGCTTAGTGTTGATCGAGCACCAAAGTGCTGGGAAGAGGAGAGGGTGTCTGGTTCATAGGAAAAGGTCAGAAATTGATGGAAACACCACCAAAATGGATCGAGAACAGCATGGGGAGGATGTCTGGATTCAACTTGGACTCCCAAGTCACTGCTGGGAACGATGTTGTCCAAGTAGTACACCACTTTTACAGACTGACAATAATAGGCACAAAACCAAATATGGCACATATATTTTTTGAATGCGCACACTTTGCACTGGAGATTTGGCACTGGTAATGTCACTGTCAGAAGCGGACACCGTCTATTGAAAAAGTACACTGTACATGTCTGTCACAGATACATTTTTTTCAGCCCACACATTACACTGCAGATATGATGCTTCTAATGTCACTGTCTGCAGCGGACACCGTCTACGGAAAAGTACATTGGATGTCACAGATATTTTTTGGATGCGCACACGTTACACAGGAGATCACACCATTTAGCGCAGGATGCACTAAAAATAGATATTGTTGCCACACACAATAGTCCTTAAAAGGACTTTTGGGTCTGTAAAGTTTTAGCTATTTAGTGCAGTTTACGCTAAAAATAGATATTGCTGCTGCCACACACAATAGTCCCTAAAAGGACTTTTGGGTCTGTAAAGTTTTAGCAATTTAGCGCAGGTTGCGCTAAAAATATATATTGCTGCTGCCACACACAATAGTCTTTAAAAGGACTTTTGGGTCTCTGAAAAGTTTTTCTAATAAAAATATTCCTATATCACTCCCTACACTGTCTGTCCCTTCCTCAGCACAGCTTTAACTGACTAAGACTGAGCCAAACACGCGTCATCGGGTGCTATATCACTGTAACCAACATGGCTACGGCATTACAGTGAGAGCAGTACTAACTTGAACGTTTATTGGCTGCTTAGCAGCCAAGAAATGTGTGAGGAGGAGACTCGAGCATTGTGCTCAAGCACATACGGTATTCGGCCGAATACCACCATGTGCCAAGCATCTAGATGCTCGAGCCTAACTGCTGTTCGGCTAAGCATGCACGATCAACACTAGTGGTGCTCCCTTCTATCATGTTTTCCGGTCTCCCATATTAATGGTCTATTCTCAGGATAGGTCATCAATATCAGATTGGCTTGTATGCCATCAAAATTGCAGAGGAGGTGCAATGTAATTACAACTGTGTAGCTGCTGCAATGTCGACTGTGTGCAGGTAAAGAGAGTGCTGAGGTCTCTTCAAACAGCTGATCAGCAGGGGTGCCAGAAGTTGGACCCTGCCGATCTGATATTGATGACCTATTCTGCGGATAGGTCATCAATATGGTTACCCAGACAACCCCTTTAATTTCTTCTTTTATAGGCCTTGATAGAAAATAATGGACTAAACTATACAGTGCCCCCACAACTGTACAGTGCCTAAAAAGCAGTACCATATAGTTGCATAACTACAGGAAAGGTAGAGGTTACAGTCACACCTAAAAAGGTTCCTCTATCCAATACAAGGCCAATAGTGCAGCAGCACGGTGGCTAAGTGGCTAGCACTGCTGTCTTGCAGTACTGGGGTCCTATTTTTGAATCCGACCAAGGACAACACCTATATGGAGTTTGTATGTTCTCCCTCTGTTTGCGTTGGTTTCCTCCCACACGCCAAAGACATACTGATAGGGAACTTAGATTGTGAGCCCCACTGGGGACAGCGTGATGCTAATGTCTATAAAGTGCTGCTGAAAATGTCAGAGCTATATAAGTGAGTAAAATATATGATGATATATGAAAGAGTTTATCCAGCTGTTATACGGACTTCAAAGATGTTGACGGTATGCATTTTGTTATGAGTATAGTAATGTGATTCTGTATTCTATAGATCAGGATGGTCGTAAATTCTGTCGACATTTTACATTTTTAATCTGTGTGATATTCATGTAATAACGATTTACTCAATAAGCTTAGCTGAACGAGTAAGATGAATATTGAAGTACAGCCTGCAGGTGGTAATTAAGGAACTGCAGACTTTTACCTAAAATTGACATCTGTTAAATTAAAACATTTACATAATTTATTGGAAATATGTTTTATTTTAAGATGAAGAGAAGATTGACTGCAGCTTTGAAGAAGGGTTTTGTTACTGGATTCAGGATGTAACAGATGATGCAGAATGGGAGAGATTCAATGGACCCTATTATCCACCACTGTCTGGACCTGATTATGACCATACATTTGGCAATGAGTCCGGTAAGTTCAATTCCTAGTCTTCTACCAAACCACTCTCCGACACAAGTTTCGTGCAAGGCTCAGAAATGCATGCATTTACAAGTGAAAATACCCCAACCATGGTGTGAACAGTGACAAAAGGATGTCCTACTAGTACTACTAAGAAAATGCGGTCATACATCTGATACCATTGCATGATCCCCTGAAGACAGTGTGGTTTATATTCCAATCAATGGTGTCTTCTTGCAGAGACACAGCTGTTGTTAGAAGAAGTTGCAAGGAACATGAGGTATTCCAAATGCCAAGAGACTCAAAGGATCACTATTACTGGAAGGCAAATCAACTGGCAAAAAAATTAACAAAGACAAAGGGACACATATATTAAGACCGACGTTTTAGATGGCGGTCATATTAAAGCCCCATAGCTGGCAGAGGATCCACCGAAGTTATGGAGAGGCCCATAACTTTGGCGCATCAAGCACCAGTTCTAAATGTAAGATAGCTTCCAAGGTGTATTACATTTAGACCATTTTCATGATGAATACAGATATATTCCCTATTCATTGATCCAATTGCTCTGCTCGATTTATTTCAAGCTGGCAGTTCAGGGGGTGTGTCCTTTCTCAGGGATGTGTCCTTTTTTTGCAGCTGGTGACAGTTGAAGGATGGAACTAAACATGTGCTTCCATCTCAGTGTGCTGGACAAACACTTTTGAAAAAGCACAGGTGGCGCCATACAGCTAGATTTCAATGAATAACTCAGTGGCTATACTAAATTATGAATTACATGCTATTACAAACATATTCAGATCTAAGTGCTGGTTTGAAAAATGTATAATATTTTTCATGGGACAACCCCATTAATAAGTAAAATGTAAATGTATTATGTAATAATAAGTAAAAAATAAGGAAAAACATGTCTCTTTTTTCTTTTATTTAGGAAGTAAGGGTCCTTTCACACTAGCGTTTTCAGGAAACGGCATAGAGTTCCATCGTCGGTGCTCTATGCCGGAAAGAAACGCTTCAGTTACAGATAATACAACCGCATGCATCCGTTTGAACGGATCCACTTGTATTAACTTTAACTATTTTTTAACATTGCCAAGACAGATCCATCATGAACTCCATTGAAAGTCAATGGAGGACGGATCCGTTTGCTCTGCATCCCAGGACGGAAAGAATACCGCAGCATGCTGCAGTATTTTCTCCGTTAAAAAAACGTTTAGTGACTGAACTGAAGACATCCTGATGCATCCTGAACGCATTTCTCTCCATTCAGAATGCATTGGGATAATACTGATCAGTATTCATCCGGCATAGAGACCCGACAACGGAACTCTATGCCGGATCCTGAAAAAGCTAGTGTGAAAGGACCCTAAGGCAGGGTTCACACCTGCCCGTCCCCCTTCGCGCGTACGACGCTCTATCTTTACTTTTATTTTCGCATTGTGAAAATGAAAGTAAAATTCGCGCCTCGTGCGCGCGTTTGAGCTATATATCCCTATGGGGGACGCGTGACAATATGCCCCAAAGAAGCTCCTGTACTTCTTTGGGCATAGGGAATTTTACAGCGCGTTCGTACGCTCAGGTGAGAACCATGCCCATAGGGAAACATGGGTTTTCGCCTGTTGAGTGTTTTACAGCACGTAGGAACGCGCTGTAAAACGCTCAAGTCTGAACCCAACCTCAGTCAATTTGAGACTAGTGATGAGTAGTGATGAGCGGTCTAGGCAATATTCGAATTCGCGATATTTTGCAAGTTTTGGTTCGGCATAAATTCGCAAATTCGAGAATTCGTGATCGCCAGTCATTATTTACTCGAATCGGCAATGTAATATATTTACGATAAAAATTCATGATTAGAATATTCGCGATCAACACTAAGGGGTAGGCAACTTTCCTATTGGTTGCTAGACATGTTGCTAAGTGGTGATATTAGCAATACATTTGCGATCAACACTATTCACGAATACAAATATATAGCCCTATAATCTAAATTTTCTCAATTTCTCGAAGTGGCGATATTCGCGATGAAAATATTCAACACTATTAGAGACTTTGAATTGAGGTAAATTCTAAAAACCCATGTGCATGGTCCCAGAAGAAAAAAGGAATCCTCACTAAGTATCAAAGGAAGAAGTAAGGATCTCCATTGTCATCAGATTCATCCTCAGTGGATTTCTCCAGCTGCACAGATGTGACTTAGAGATTTTTGTATATTTAGAGGTTGACCTTCTTCAGAGACCTATTGCTGCGGTCAGGACTAGTGTTGAGTACGAATATTCGAATCGCAAATTTTAATCGGGAATATCACCACTTCGAGAATTCACGAATATTTAGAAGGAAGTTCTATATATTCATATTCGGGAATAGTGTTGATCGCGAATATTTATTGATCAACATCCCTAGCAACCAATAGGAAAGTTACCTACCCCTTAATGTTGATCACAAATTCGAATATTGCCTATGCCGCTCATCACTAGTCAGAAGACCTGAAGGCATTGACATAAGTTATTTCTGGGCTGTACAGTATCTGTAATTTTTTGCAATTTTTACCAGGGCGTTTGCAACTTTTCTTTCCCATAGGGGAACTTTGAAGTCTTCCTTGAGAAAAATATATAGGTGTAGATTCATATCAATGATGATATAATAAAATGAGTCCCAGAATATGCGTGTTCAATATGAAAAGCATACAGCATGCTAGGATGAGCACCGTGGCTTATACACAGTTATTGGAGGCAAGTTCATGCTCCAACTTTAAAATTATTTTTGCTGGATTATTCATAGGATTGATCTCTTGATGTACACAGCCTGTAGGGATTGTATAAAATCCGCTTGAACTGCGAATGAAAGGAGCAGCAGGGTGCAGTGAATTGATGTTCTACTCACGAGGCATAATGCCTGATTGGTACGGGTAATTTTGACGAACTGTCTTCCAGTAAACAGATGTTGTGGAGAATATTTATATAGCCAGATAACTAAATGACCGTAAATGACCGCGTTTCTCTAAATGCTTTGCCTTTTAACTATAATATCATATTTCAGGGAAAGAGATTGAAATTGAAAATTCAGAAAGCCTGACTTCTGGTTTAGGATGTGTTATGTAACATCCAAAATGTCACCAAAAATATTTCCTGCCAGTTAAACCAGATAGTAACACGTCTCCTTTTTTTTTCTAATCTCTTTTTATTTTCTGATAGCAATTTTTTTTAATTCTATTTCCTGAACATGATTATGGGGCGGCCATCTTGCCTTAGCTGCTCTTAACAGCATTTACATAGCATTAAGAAAATTGCTTTACGGCAGCCCCATGAGCCATACACACAATGGTCAGGAGGGGACCTCACTGACTTCTAAGGAAGAATTTTCTAGACATGATCTGTGACCTGTACAGAGGACATTGTACCAGGAAAAATAGATTGCAAATGGTGGATCCTGTCTTATCTATACACATAGGTGATATCATTACAGGCAGAATCAGAATAACAGATAAGCAGATAAGTGCCAAGTGATCTGTACAAACCAAAGAGGTGGCGCCAATTATTAAGCTTAGTGGCCAGTGTGAAAACTGCAGAACAGATTATGTTTTTTGTTTAAATACAGATATTGACATGGAAATTAAAAATAACATCACCAAAAAAACATGATTTAAACAATAGGTCATTTTCTGATGACACTTCCCCTTTAAGATATGCCAATAGTTTCATCATATATCAATTACCGTTGAGCGCAAATATTTGAATAGTGAATTTTTATTGCGAATATCGCAACTTTGAGAATATTTTAAATATAGTGATATATATTCGTATATTAACCCATTACCTGCCTGCTTCTTGCTTGTTGGCCAATGTGAGAAGGCTTCAATATCTAGTGAATTAGAAAATTCTTCATTATTTTATTTATTTCTTCTTATGCTAAGAATCGGCAATGTAATATGCACATTAATCAAGTAAGGGTGGGTTATAGGCAACTTTCCTATTGGGTTGGCTTGCTAGAATTCGCGAATATAAGTTAAGAAAGAGCTGAAACTAGAGTTGGACTGTGGGAAGGCTTCCTAATTCATCATGGCTTCCCTTTCAGATCATATGCAGGCTACTGAATACTGCATACAGAAGAATTAGGTTGAGTTCAGATGTTAAGTATTTGTTCAGGACTTATGGTCAAGAAAGAAAAAGTCCTGTGTAATACATGTGAATAGGGTTTTGCGTGCACTTATTTAGGATATTGCAGATTTGTGCCATGTTTTTCACTCAAACACATGGCTTCCACTAGAGGAGATATTGGCGCATGCGGCATACTGTTTGATTACTTTGTAGACTGTATGCAGTAAGTGCTACCGTCCCCCACTGGTGGCCTCAATCAGTCAGAATGTTGTTTCCAACTTAATTCTTACGCAGCACGTACATTTGGGCAAATTTAGATTAATAAAATGGTGTAGACAATCACTTTAAAGATGGACCTATCCCTCATTCTTGAAATATTAATTTAACCCCTTCCTGATCCTTTAAAGATTTTTCCTCATTTTTCCTGCTTTTCACGGCATCATATGCAATCTTAAATGGTGGCGGTGAAAAGTACGGAAAAAAAATCCTGTCAACAGGACTTTTTTTCCATCATGCATAACGGAAAAAAACTGAACCGTTATATGCACCCATAGAAATATATTAGGATGGAACAAAACGGAATGTCTCTTAAAGAGTTCCATTTTGTATTCTGTCCTAAAATTCTGTTATATTCCGTTATAACTGTGTGTTGTAATGGAACACTTTAACGGAATTCCTAATGCTGGTGAGAACCCGCCCTTACATGCCAGATACACGCTGGTCAAAAAATTCTAGTGGTTTTTGTTTTTTGTCCATCAGAGGCCTCATTAGTGAGAAAACATGGTTTTTATTTTATGTTAATTAGGCCCTGGGTGCAAGGAGGGTGGTGCCATTGCACCTCATTGCACCCGAGGCTCCGCTCATTTTTACTGTTGGCCTCGCCCTACCACTTTTACTGACCAGGCTGTGAAGACATAGTCATGTCTGGCCCTGAAGTCTCGCAGACACAGGTTTGGTTCACACGCTGTACAGGAACGGAGATCCCCATGTGCTCCATCTTTGTACAACTGATGCACCAAATGAACTCCCACATGACTTCTGGGCCAGGTGTGAGTACATCTTCTGCCTGGCCCTGTCAGTCAAAGTTGTGAGCAGAGCCTCGGTTACAACGAGGTGCAATAACATCCCCCTTATTGTACCCAGAGGCTAATTAGCATAAAATAAAAAGCCCATTTTTTTCCCCTAGTGGGGCTACTGGTGGACATAGAACAAAAACCCTTAGAATTTTCTGACCATGCAAGTAAGAAGGATTCATTACTAGGTATATGGTGGCAGATTTCCTTTAAAGAGGTTATCCCATTAATCGTTGCAGTTTTATTGTAAGTTAGTGTTGCTAGCATGAAAATACCTATTTCATCATGTTTGCCCCATGTGTCCTTCTTGGTGCTGCTGCTAATCTGTGCTGTTTGGAGTGCATTCTAAGCAGAATTGATCTCCTTCCCCCTTCTGTGCTGAAAACGCTTTCTTAGCCATATTGTCATACTAGTGCGGAGACTGCATGTCCCTTGACAAGCACGGCAGAAATCTATTTCTATTGGCTGCTCTGCAATAATAAACACAGGGTAAATATGCCAAGATCTGGCTGTGAGGGAATGAGCATGTGTGACCACCATCACGCAACTAAGTGGACATGCTATTTTCTATACACTCCGTACACCAGGAGGTGCCATAGTAGGTAAGTACATAAATGTCATAGCTCTTCATTGGATCATTTTAACAGCGTGTAACTGTTGGATTGCATGTAGGATTGGGGGGTATAAAGTTTCCCCCACCTCTTGCGAAAACTGACTTTATCTTGTCTAGTAACAAATGTCATAAATAATCTATCAAAAAGTCAAAACTTCAAGAAGATCCATTTCCACTGCACAAAAATGTGCAGAGTAATTGTTCAAGCAAAGCTTTTCCGGCTGGATGAAATATTCTGTTAATGAAGGAGCCTCTTGGGATTCATACTACAGAATAAAACACATTAAAATGGGCACCAGACAGAAAAGTATAAAAAATAAAATAAAATTATAGTGAATCTAAAGTGTCCTTATAATTTATGTTTGTGCATCAGAGGTTTTAAAACAAATCCAAATTTTCAGCTATTTTCTCATGTGACGAATAACAGCTGGTTAACTTAGATAAATTGGATCCTTGAACATTTCTGGAACTGTACAGAGAGGAAAAAATATGCAAGTGGAGAATTGATGTTTTTCATTAGTCGACTAAAACACCCTTCTGAGCCAAACTCGGGGGATGATGGGGAAGATTGTTATAAAGCAGCATATTATTATTTTATCAATATTGTCAGCTAAAATCAGTGCTGTCAATGTTAATCTCAGATGCCACGATCAGAGATGAACGTGGCATCTGAGGGGCTCAATGACGGGGAATGACGATGGCACCATTTCCCGTCATTGAACCCCTCAGATGCCACGTTCATCGCTGATCGTGGCATCTGAGATTAACATTGAGGTCTTTAAGGGTTAATCCGGTTAAAAAAAATGCTTACCATATCCATTTGATTGTGCAGAGGCCGCCACGGCCATCTTGATTGAATACACCATACATCACCGGGGGCAAGATTTTGCGCGGTACTGTAACGCCCCAGAGTGGCAGTACCATTTCTACACCCTGTTACCCTGTCAGTTCTAGCTTACCCCCTGCTTGGGAGGGTGTGCAGGGCACCTCTCTGCTGGACGTGTCCAAGCCAGCCAGAGCACCTTAAGCTCTGCTGGCCATGGAGGTCAAAGTGTGAAGCCTCAGGAGCAAGGATGAAAGTTCCCTGGCATAATCTAGAGACAGACCTGACTACAGAAAGTAGTGCAGCATACAGAAGAAGTAAAGTTATACAGCCAACCTGTCAGTACAGCAGAGCCAGAGAGAAGCAGAGCTAGCATAGACGAGTTTGGCTGCCAAGTGTAATGCTAAAGCCTGCTAGGACCAAGATCATGCTTAAAGATTGTCTTGGATGAACATTTATTCAAGTAAAGCTGCTGTTCAACTTTATATAAGGTATAGACTCAATTCTTTCTTCAACACTCAATTATTCCCCCTATTTATTGCTTCGGAGCCAAATCCTGGGATCCAGCCATATCCAGGTTGGAGCACCGTCACACACATAAAGGGACATTTATGCCGCACTATTCCACTCGGCATTCCTGCACCTGGGACGCATGTCATACATCTATTAAGGCCCCTAGGGGGAGGCACCTAATGCAATATCTTCTGTTGCCTGCGCCGGCCTTTTTGCGCACAAATGGATGAGGTAAGTATTTCGTGAAATTCTGATCGAAGTCCACTTCGGATACTTTAATTCGCTCAACACTAGTGATGATATTAGGACCCCCGTCATGCCACAAATAACTATGTGATATTCTTGAGATATTTTATAATCTGGGACTTAAACATTAATTATTTCAGGGAATTAAAGGTGTTGACTTGGCATTTTTTGGAAATACTGTTGAAGTGAATGGAGACCAGCTTCTTCTCCATTCCTGGCTGGCTACTACAGGGTACTATTCTGAGATAGGAGTAGGTCCCAGAGTATGGACCCACATCCGATATTTATTATGCCATATCTGGCGGATATGCCATAAATATCTCATATGAGAATACCCTTTAAAGGCTTTTCCACTTCTGCAATTGCCGCAGGTCTTAAACCCCTGCCAACTAGCTATGAGTGCTGATGATTGTTTCCCACCTAGGCCTCGAAACATGACAAGGGGACATCCTTTGTGTCCAGAGAAAAGGTTTAATAATCAACTTAGTAGAGGATTCTTTACTGTAAGAGCATTGAGACTAAGACGCTCTCTCCTTGAGAAAGTGGTGATGGCCCATTCATTGAACAGGTTCAAGAAGAGTCTAGAAAATGTCTTTCTTGAATGTCAAAGTATTGATGGTTATGGGAGCTAGACTTCTACAGATGGGATGTTGATCCAGGGATTTATTTGGATTTCCAGATTCGGAGTCAGAAAGGAATATTTGTCACTTAATACAAAGCAAGTGGCGTCCATCTCATAGAGTTTTTTTTCTATTTCTGGATCAATACGGTAGGACTATCGGTTGGACTTAATGGACCTGTGTATTGTTTTCAACGTAACCAGCCATGTAACTGTATATGCTATAATCATCATAGGAAGTTGTATCGCAATGTAGTGGGCCCTACCAATGAATGGAATGAATGGAAGACCATGCAATTCATGGACAATCCTGGTCAATCAGAGGGAGACCAAATCTTTCTCAGCGACACTTCCCCCCAGGATATATAGAGGTCCTGACATGGGAATCCCCTCTATGATGTCCTTGTGGCCTAAAAGAGCATATGGGAAAGCGAATTATTAGTTAGACAAGTCCTCTTAATCCTGATGGGGAACAACTGTAATTAGAGAAGTTATGAAAAATTTCACAAAGAACTTAAATTGTGACAAATTACTTCAAATTATTTTGCCGCCATCTTGATTTCTATGTTTTAATTTGGTTAATCTATTTGAATAATAAAAAAATTAAAGTACAAATGTAAACAGCTGAAAAAATTGGACAATATATCATGTTTGCCCTGAGAAGGGTTGCACCTAGAGGTGAGCGAATTTCTCAAAAATTCGATTTGGCCGGTTCGCTGAATTTTCCAAAAAGATTTGATTCGATCTGAATTTATTTGCCCAAAATCATGATAAAAAAACAGCTATTTTTTGGCTGCAGAGAGCCTGTATAGAGGTGTAAAAAACTGTGCCTTGCAGTAACACGCATAGGGAGTCTGCTGTGGCAGTGAAACAATACTGTGTGTCAGCATTATCCTGCTATTTTGCCCTTTCTCTGATCCGTCAGAACAATAACCCCCCCAAAAAATTGATCCTGTCGGTTGAGCATCCGCCTTCACTCGGTCAATATTTGGTCAGTAATCCATCAGTATTGCTAAAGCCCCAAAAAAAACAGGAGTGAATCCTAAACAGAGATGACACGTGAATGGAATATTTCCATGTCTTCTGTGTTTTGTATCCACTCCTACTTTTGGCTACCAAATCATGAGCTAATTCTGATTGGATCATACAGGCCTTACAGCTGCTACACAAATAGGCTCTGTTGTGCTTCTCATTTTTCCTTCCTTCTGACAGATCAGAAGAAGGGTCAAATAAATGATGATGTCAACAAGGCCAAAAAGGCAAAATAGTGGCCCAGTCAGGTAGTGGGGAGGGTGGGAGAACAGCTTAATAACTCCACAGAGTGGCCCATTTACATAGTGTTGAGGTGAAAGCAGCATGAGGAAGCCACAGAGTGGCGTAGTGACATAGTGTTGATTTAGCAGCAGCATGAGGAGGCCACAGAGTGGCAAGGTGACATAGTGTGGAGGTGGCAGCAGCATGAGGAGGATGAGGAGGTCACAGAGTGGCCCAGTTACAGTTTTGATTTAACAGCAGCATAAGGAGGCCACAGAGTGGCAAGGTGACATAGTGTTGAGTTAGCAGCAGCATGAGGAGGCCACAGAATAACAAGGTCACATATTGTGGAGGTAGCAGCAGCAGCATGATGAGGCAACAGAGTGGCACAATGACAGAGTGTGGAGGTGGCAGCAGCATGAGGAGACCACATAGTGTCAATTTTTCCCCAACCTGGATGTAGAGGCATATAACTTTATCACCACCAATAGATTTTGCCTACTCTTGCCATCTAATACTAATTATCTCTAAAACTTAACTTTTATTTTCGCTATTATAACTGTACTCTAAAATTGACTTAAAAATTGGACGACAATCCTGCCTTTCTAAGTACACCTATTTAAGTATTTCTGAGCTGTAGTCTCTGGCTCTAGTTGCTGAGAGATTGCGAGCTCTCTCTCAGTGCTAATACACTGAATAAGGTAAGGATTGTATGTCACATTTAAAATCGGTGCACACTACCACCGATTTTAAATGTGACATACAAACCTTACCTTATTCAGTGTATTAGCACTGAGAGAGAGCGCGCAATCTCTCAGCAACTAGAGCCAGAGACTACAGCTCAGGAATACTTTAATAGGTGTACTTAGAAAGGCAGGATTGTCGTCCAATTTTTAAGTCAATATTAGAGTACAGTTATAATAGCGAAAATAAAAGTTAAGTTTTAGAGATAATTAGTACTAGATGGCAAGAGTAGGCAAAATCTATTGGTGGTGATAGAGACCACATAGTGGCCCAATGACAGAGTGTGGAGGTGGCAGGAGCAGCATGAGGAGGCCACAGACTGGCAAGATGACATAGTGAGGTAGCAGCAGCATCAGGAGAACACAGAGTGGCAAGGTAACATAGTGGAGGTGGCAGCAACATGATGAGACCACAGAGCGGCACCGTGACATAGTGTGGAGGTGGCAGAAGCAGCATGAGGAGGCCACAGACTGGCAAGATGACAAAGTGTTGAGGTGGCAGCAGCATCAGGAGACCACAGAGTGGCAAGGCGATATAGTGTGGAGGTGGCAGCAGCATCAGGAGACCACAGAGCAGCAAGGTGACATGGCAGAGGTGGCAGCAGCATGAGGAGGCTGCAGACTGGCAAGGTGACATAGTGTGGAGGTGGCAGCAGCAGCATGAGGAGGTCAAAGACTGGTAAGGTGACATACTGTTGAGGTGACTGCAGCAGCATGAGGAGACCACAGACTGGCAAGTTGGAATACTGTGGAGGTGGCAGCAGAAGCAGAATGAGTTAGCAACAGAGTGGCACAATGACAGAGTGTGGAGGTGACAGCAGCAGCAGCATGAGGAGGCCACAGACTGGCAAGCTGACTTAGTGTTGAGTTTAGCAGCAGCACGAGAAGGCCACAGACTGGCAATGTGACATAGTGTGGAGGTGGCAGAAGCAGCAGCATGAGGAGGCCAGAGACTGGCAAGGTGACATAATGTGGAGTTGGCGGCAGCAGCAGCATGAGGAGACCACAGAGTGGCACAATGACAGAGTGTAGAGGTGGCAGCAGCATGAGGGGACCTGAGTGGTCAGGGGCAACAGCATCAGGAGACCACAGAGTGACCAGGCGACTGAGTGGGGAGGTGGGTGGCAATAACAGTTCCCACTGACGATGGTGGGTGTAAGAAGGAGCACTTGGCATCAGATGTGTGGCATCAGGTGGGTGGCAGCATCAGAATAGTAGCTGAGGCTGGTAGCCATAAGAAATCGGTCTCTTTTGTAAAAATGTTGGTATGGCACCATGGATGATCTAGTCTGAGGCATTAGGCATTGGTGTATGGAAATCCTGGCTGATCCATGCCAGATTCATCTTGACAAAGGTCAGTCTCTCAACATATTTGGTGGACAGTCGAGTCCTCCTTAGGGTAACTAACTAAACACTAAACACCCGCTCTAATGCCGCACTACTGGCCGGGCAGGACAGCTTTTCCAGGGCAAACTCTGCCAGTTGCGGCCACAAGTCCAGTTTGGCTGCCCAGTAGTCCAGCGGATCTTTAATGTGGGGTGGCAGGGTGCTGTCCAAGTATGCCGCCACCTTCTGGTTCAAGTCCTGCTCCAGGTCTAGCTGCTACTGAGTAGTTTCTTCACTAGGCGGTTTGAGAAAGCTGCTCATCAGCGACTCTAGACTGAAGTTGCTGATAATGGAGCTGGAACTGCTCCTACCCCCCCAGCCTGCCAAAGCAGCCATGGTAGAGGAACTTGAGCCCCCCCCAGTCAGACCTGCAAGAGGATGAACAATGACGTAGATAGGCAGCGGCCAACTGACTACATAGGTCCTTGCTCTCAGCGGCTGTAAAAAAGGCCCACATTTTGGACCAGTAGCGAGGGTCCAACAAGCTGAAGAGCCAGAAGTCATCCTTCTGCCGAACTTTAGGGTTTTTGGTACCCGGACCCGAACCCAGACATTTTCGTAAAAGTTCGGGATCGAGTTCGGTGTTTAGCGATTTCTTGGAGCTATTTGAAAGGCTGCAGGGCAGCCAATCAACAAGCGTTTCACTAGTCTGCCCTTAGAAGCCATCACAGCCATGCCTACTAATGGCATGGCTGTGATTGGCCAAGAGCAGCATGTGACCCAGCCTCTATATAGGCTGGAGTCATGTAGCACTGCACGTCACTCTGCTCTTCTTAGTGTAGGGATAGGATGCTTCTGCTGCTGTGAGGGAAATATTAGGGAAGAACTCTGTTGAACTTGGTGGTGTAGTGTTCATTCTTCAAACTACAGAGATTATTGAGGGTGCTATAAGCCCAGTGACACTGAAAAATAGGTTTAATCCATCAGCTAGTTCGGTGGGCATCGGCGGCCATTTTGCAAGTGCAGTGTCCTTGCAACTGCATGTGTGACAGGGACATTACTTTAATTCTGTTCTGGTAGCACAATGGAGGACAAATTCCCTATTTTGGCCGTTCAAGTATTCCTGCGGCCTGCAGTGCATACCTGGAAGAGAAAATTATTCAATTACATTAGTCTGTCATACTTTTTTATGCCCTAAAGCGATTTTTACCTGTCACAGGCACTGATTATCTGACAGTACAATAAAACCACTAAATACAGCAATAATCTTGCTGATATAAAAAAGCATACTTTTTTTGCAAGATAGTAAATTTACAGGCTATGCTGCATTTCTGACAGTCCAAATAAACGTTACATACTGCAGTTACATTGCTGCTATAAAAAAGCACATTTTTTTGTGCTAGATTGCAATTTTGAATGCTATGCTGCATTTCTGAGAGCCCAATACAACCGTAACATACTGCATTTACATTGGTGCTATAAAAAAAACACACTTTTTGTGCTAGAAAGGTGACAGGGACATAAATTTGTAAAAATCGTCTGTTGGTGGGTGACATTTTGCCAGTTTTGCCGTATACAAACCCCTACTCTGCATAAGTGACAGGGAGGTAAATCTCTAAAAATCATCTGTTACATTGGTGGGTGACATTTTGCCAGTTTTGCCATATACAAACCCCTGCTCTGCATAAGTGACAGGGCGGTAAATTTTAAAAGAATCATCTGTTACATTGGTGGGTGACATTTTGCCAGTTTTGCCGTATTCAACCCCCTGCTCTGCATAAGTGACAGGGCAGAAAATGTAAAAAAAATCATCTGCTACATTGGTGGGTGACATTTTGCCAGTTTTGCCCTATACAAACCCCTGCTCTTCATAGGTGACAGGTGAGAGGTACATTTCTAAAAATCGTATGTTACCTTCTTGGGCCATAAAGTACCCCTGCCCTGCATACCTGACTGGGAAATATATTCAGTAAAATAGGTGGTGTTCAGATTGTTGGCTGATCTGTACCCCTTCTTTCTTTCAAAGTACCCCTGCACTGCATAACAGACAGGTAACTTAGTTCATTACAATTGGCGGTTAAATTGTTGCCTGACATAAAGCCTTTTTTGTCTGTGAAGCCAAAGGTAGTCGCCAACAAAGTGTTTTGTTTTCTTTTAAAAAAAAAAAAATTGGGGTGGACCCCAAAACATTGGGAAATATAAAAAAGAAAACAAAGAGTAAGTGCGCTGTAGTATAACCAGGGCTGGATTAAGAGCATCATGGGCCTGGTGCTGAAGATTTTAATGGGTCGTTTTAGAACGCAGAGAAATTTTTTATAACACAAATAAAGTGCATCTGTCATATCATATGCATATGAAATTACCAGCATAGCTGAATAGATGTTGATGTATCGATACCTTGCATACCTTTATAGAAACTGTTCTTTAGCTATTCACGCCTAGCTTTTCAATGCTCCTGAATGGCATATGTGTTTATAAAAGCTAATCTATTATAAGCAGATATGCAATTCAGGAGCATGGAAAAGCTAGGTGAGAAATAGTGATCTAGCTTTTCTATGCTCCTGAATGGTAAATCTGCCTATAGGCATATCAGTTTATAATAGTTGATCTATTATAAACAGATATGCCATTCAGGAGCATTGAAGAGCTAGGTGACTATTTCTCACCTAGCTTTTCCATGCTTGCTCCTGAATGGAATATCTCCTTATAAAAGATCAGGCCCAGATATTATAAATATATATACCTATAAGCAGATATGCAATTCAGGAGCATGGAGAAGCTAGTTGAAAAAAACATCACCTAGCTTTTCCATGCTCCTGAATGACATATGTATAATAGGTGAGCCAATGCTGAGTTACTTACTGCTCTATGAGTTGTTTTCTGGGCAGTATTCTCTGTCACTGAAGGCTACTGAACAAGACTCACCTGACTCCAAGCAGGAAAAATTTTGAACATCCCGCACTCAGCATCCGTCTTTCACTTTACGGCAGGGCCCAGGGGAGGAGTCTGACATGATGACCCAGCGCAGCGTGCACAGCTGACCTGTCACCTGAGTCTGACCTGGCACTGTCCTGGTGAGTTCTGAAAAGCGCCGGCCTGGGAGATTTCTCCTTGCGGCGCTGGCCCTATCATCAACTGACAGTCGGGTCCAGTCGTTCTAAGGGGTCGCGGGGCGGGCGCCAGGCGACTCCAGCGAGCTATGCGGGCCTAGCTCCGGGTGGCTTATGCGGGCTGCTGGGCCTATTTTCACGCAGGGGCCTGAAGCTGCAGCTCCATCCGCCCCTACGTTAATCCGGCTTTGAGTATAACAATGGTTGGGTGTCTATTCTGCATAAGGTACGAACAAATCCTGTGGGATCCATGCCTGGTTCTTTTTAATAAAAGTGAGAGTGTCCAAGTTGGCTGTGGAAAGGCGGCTGCGCTTGTCTGTGATAACACCCCCTGCCGTAATAAACAGACGTTCAGACAATACACTGGCTGCATGGCAGGCCAGCACCTCCAAAGCGTAAAGGTGAAGCTGAGGCCATGTCCCCAATTTGGAGACCCAGAAGTTGAATGCGGCAGACCCAGTGGTGTAGCTAGAAATGACTGGCCCCAACAGCAAATTTTTGAAAGAGGCCCTCCTCCCCCAGTAATTTTTTCGCAACCCCTTCCTTTCATGCCGCCCCCTTTCCTGTGGCTATTAAAGATCGCTCTCTCAGACCAGGCCCAGCAGCTGTTCCATCCGTTTTTAACACTGTCTATACTGCCACTGTATATAATTTCATTGTATAATACTGTTGAGGCGGCCCTGACAAAGTCTTTTAGTCCTCCTCCTCCCGGATGGGCCCCTTCTTGGTCAGGGCCCCAAAGGAGCCGCTTTCCCTGCTTCCCCTGTAGCTGCGACCCGGGCAGACCCATCAGTCAGTACATGTAGGTGTGTGCACAGATATTATTCCACCATTTTGCTGAAATGCTGCCTCTTGCTAAGACGTTCCATATCAGCTCATGATGCTGGTTGTTGTGGCATGGTGACAAAGCTTTTCCACATTTCGGCCATGCTAACCCTGCCTTCTGAGGTGCAGGCGGAGACCCAGCTGCAATGGCGACTTCTTCCTCCTCTGCTTTAGCCTTGTGCTTCCACTGAGTCCCCGGTGTCAGGTGTGAATGCCATCAGCAGCGCGTCTACCAACGTTGGCTTCTTTTGATCACGCTTCAGTGACGGAATTAAGGACGGCACGTTGTCCTTGTAACAGGGATCCAGCAGGGTGGCCACCCAGTAATCTGCACAAGTTAAAATGTGAGCAACTCGGCAGTCCTGAGCAATGACAAGCTGTCCTCTGTGGGAGCTGTATCATCTGTGTCCTCCGTATCCCCCCAGCCACGCTCAAGTGATGGCAGTGAGCTGCTTTGGGTGCCACCCTGCTGCGAACACTGTTTCTTCTCCTGCTGCTCCTCCTCCTCCAGAACTGTGCCCTGGCTGGACAATTGTATACCTGGCCTATGTTGGTGCAGGAACCCACACTCCGAGCCACTTGACTGGTATATGACTGGCCTTATAAGTTAAGGGTAAGGCATGTATATAGTTTTGTTTGTTTATTTCGTTTAATTGACTTATAATAATTTAAATATGTTTATAAGTAAATTTGTAAATAGTTTGTGAATGGGCATTAATGAGTGGTTGGAGTGAAGAGGGAGGGCTGTAGATTAGGAGTCTGGTCGGGTTAATTTTCTCTTTTTGAAATGCTCCTAATAACCGTTTAAATGTTACCCAACAAGCTAACCTACAAATGTAATAAAATTATGTGCCTGTCACATCTGCGGCTCAGGCCACAGGGGTCCTTAAACACCAATAAAAGTGAATTTGTCCCACCAGAATCTAAGAACTGGATTAATTGAATTGATTTTCACTGTCTGCACCACCAAATTCAGCACATGCGCCAGGCATGGGATGTGTATCAAACCGGCTAGGCCCAGAGCTGCTACGAGATTTGGTCCATTGCACGCCACCAGGCTGGGCCTGAGGCTCAGTCACACCAACCACTCACTGGTCTGTTGTTCCATGCCCATCCACAGCTCCTGTGCGATGTGGGGTTTGTCCCCCAAACAGATGAGCTTCAGAACAGCCTGCTGTCATTTCCCCCTGGCTGTGCTAATGTTGGTGGTGAAGGTGTTACGCTGAGCGGATGAGGGAGTGGTAGAAGAGGAGGAAACGGAGTAGGAGGCAACAGGAGGCAAATAGAAATGCCCTTCAATCCTCGGGGGTGGAAGGACATGTGCAAAACTGCTATCCGCCTCTGGCCCAGCCGCCACTACATTTACCCAGTGTGCTGTTAGGGAAATATATCTTCCCTGCCCGTGCCACGTATTGGTGGTTATTTGGACCATGCCGCAGATGGCGTTGCGCAGTGCACACCTGATTTTGTCTGCCACTTGCTTTTGCAGGGAAGGGATGGCTCACCTGGAAAAGTAGTGGAGGCTGAGAACCACGTACTGTGGGATGGCCACTGCTATAAGTTTTTTAAAAGTCTCCATCCATCTCTACCAGACAGAATGACAGCATTTCAAAGGACCAGAAATTTTAAAATCCTGGCATTCAGTGCCAGGGATCGCGGGTGGGTAGGGGGGTACTTCCTCTTTCTCTTTCTAATTGGGAGCTGGACAACTGAACGCTTGCATGGGATAGTGTGGAGATGCTTGGTGACGGTGAAAGATGTGGTGGTGTTGCTGCCACATCCTCTGTTGGTGGGGTGGCATGTGCCACTGTCACTCACTTGTGCTCAGGTTTAAAATGTTTATTTTAAATTGTTATGTATTGTATGTTATTTTAAGTTATTTCTCTATCCAAATTTGTTTGCATGGCACTTGTCCTGCTGTTACCCCCATTTTGCTTCAATTTCCAGCCCACTAGCCCTTTCCAGGACTTTTTTAGAGCCATTTTAGTGCCCTAAAGTTCGGGACCCCAACTCGAAACTTTGCGGTGAAGTTTGGCCGAACCCGGCGAACCCGAACTTCCAGGTGTTCGCTAAACTCTACTTGGGACAAAGTGGATGAATAAGAACCGCTGGGTTGCTGGTCAAGACACGGCTGCTAGATTACTCCGGGAGCTCAGGCCTCTCAAAGTGATGACCACTGCTGCCACGCCCCCTTACTCTGCTGCGACCTGTTACTGCACCAAAAACATTTAGGCCTCTGCCCCTCCCCTGTGCAGGGCCTTTCAAATAAGTAAATAAAAAGGAAATGAAAACACCACAAAAAATCTATAATTTTGTCACCTCACCGCACAACGGCAAATAATCTTTTTTTTGCCACTAATGCATGAGAAAAAAGGCTTTAGAACATAAAACTGCACCACTAAACGGCCAATAATACTTTTTTTTTACACGAATACACGCCAAAAAGGGCTTTAATTTTCCCACTTCACCACACAACGGCTGATAAGCACTTTATTTTTCCCACTAATACACGCCAAAAAAGGCTTTAGAACATATAACTGCACCTCTGAACGGCAAATTATACTTTTTTTATGCCACTAATACATCACAAAAAGGGTTGTAATTTTCTCTTTTCACTACACAACGGCTAATAAGCCCTTTTTTCCCACTTATAAACATATAACTGCACTGCACATGGGCTAATAAATATTTCCTTGTAATACACCCTGTTAATAGGTGTATAACACAGCACTTGCACCCCAATAAAGAGAACGGTTTGCTGGAATTTCAGAGGTATCATCTATTGCAAACCTGAAATGAGCAGCAGTATAATTGCAATTTGGATCCACAGTCAGTGCAGCAAGGTGTAATAAGATTGTTCCTATTACCCAGGCTGTACACTCCCCTATTGAACCCTGTTCTGCTTCAATACTGTGGAATATTTCCTTCCCTATCCTTTCACTACACGTCTAATGCTCTTTCCCTGAACTTCTATTCAGCAAAATAAAAGTCTACAGGTCTTTCCTAGCACTGTCCCTAGCGCCTGCTGACGTCTTTCCCTGCACTAAGTACACTGGAAAATGGCTGAGGCTATTTATAGATCTGTGACATCACAGGGCTGGCTGGCTGCTGATTGGCTGCATGCATGGCATTGTGGGTGATCCCTCATTCCCAGAGTTCTATGCTCCATGTCCTAACATGTGCAGCAGCCATTTTAGGAAAAAATGCGATTCATTACCACGAAGCATGAGGAAATTTGAATTCGGTGCGAATCAAATTTTTCCTGAAATTCAGATCAAATTCCACTTTGTCAACTTCAATTTGCTCATCGCTAGTTGCAACAGTAAAAATAAAAAGCTGCTTTGTTGACCGTTACAACAAAAGTCACCCTCTGACAACTGTTACATGTTCCTTAATGTACAGCTGCAAAGGTTACAATTGAAACTAGTCCCCTAGGACTTTATAGCTATAGCTGCAGTAGCTATTGATGTATACTAGATATAGCACAGGCAGAAATGATATAAGGCCCCTTTTATATCACGAACCAGAGATCTGTTCTCATGTGCGTCTTGTTAGATCAAAAGGAAGATTTCAGTATTACAGAGCTAGTTTCTATTAGAAGTATTTCACTATGAAATGCATGTCTTTAGTGGAGGGCAATATGCCGATAGGCAGGGCCAGTGCAAGGATTTTTGCTGCCCTAGGCAAGATAAAAAATTGCCGCCCCCCCCCCCCTTATCAAATGATTTGCCCATATCATGACATCACATATGTTCCACCCCTTTCTCAGCATTTAAGTTAAAAGAAAGTTATATGTTGCAATAAAGCCCCCTATTAAGAATGGTGGAGAATAACTATCATAACTTAAGCCATAGCTAAAGAAACAAGCCTGTGTATTAGATTGTTCGCTTACTCGTAAATCACATGATTTACGCAGTGCGCTTCGTGCCGCCGCTACAGTACTGTAATACAATAGTATAGATCATACCAGTGTATTACAGTACTGTAGCAGCGGCACAAAGCGCACGGCGTCATGGCAACCAATGCTCTCTGCAGGATTCCAGGCCGCTCACAGACTGCTCACGGCCGTGTGCATCTACAGCCTAACCCTCAGCATGCCCTGACAGCAACAGATTATAAGAGAATGCTGAGGATTGTAGTATCATAGGGATATAGCCTGCCCAGTGGCCGCAAATGGCCAGAATGACCTCATATAAGATCTGTGACTGCTCCATCTACCATGTGCTCCTATAACCCTGTGATACTACAATCCTCAGCATTCTCTTATAATCTGTTACAGAGACTGTCAGGGCATGTTGAGGGTTATAGCTTTGCAACTCTTTAGAACCTGGCTAGGCAGCTAGGCCTAGGCTATATGCCTGCAACTTATATTGATGTATGTTGATGTATAATGATCCATCAGACAGACTCTAGTTGAACAACTAAGTAGTTCCAATCCTACCAACTGTCCTTGTCTTGTCCTTAGTTGCTGCTGGGCGGCTACTAGCTTCTACTTCTTCTTTCTCTGGCTGACTGCTGGTGAGTGTGAGAGAGTGAGATCGCATTGCCTCAGGCGCTCTAGGCTAGCTGCCCCTGCTCTTCCCGGTTCCCGCTGCTGTGCAGTCACGCCCCCAGGCCCAAGCCGCCCTGAGCTCAGCCCATCATGTGACCGTCCAGGTCCGGCCGTGTTGCTGGGTCAGTGAGCGGCCACCGGCCGGTGCACACGCACACATGCAAGCGCAGCACCCGGCCGCCGGGCGGGAATCTTAGAGCGCTCAGGCGGCGCAGCATGATTGCAGGGCGCCGCGCCGGCTGCCAGTGTAAGTTCCCTTCCAACTAGGTTTGGATCTCGGCAGCACCCCCTTCTAAATTGTGCCCTAGGCAGTTGCCTAGGTCGCCTTACAGGTGGCGCCGGCCCTGCCGATAGGTATGCATAAGGTAATGTAGGCATAGGCATCAAAATTCATCTCAATGAGAAATTTACTTTAGCTAATAAAATTGCTCATTAAACACTAGCATCTATATCAAATAATTTACCGTGTGTACATTTCTATATTTAACTCCTTTGGAACGTGGCATGGAAATTCCTTCTGGATAATTTCAGAAACCACTAAAACATTACTCTTTATGTCTGAGTAATTCATGTAAGTGTTTTTCTTAGTATAAAATTGAGCTTATATTTTTTCTAGGTTACTATATATCAACACCACCTGGACCTGGGTTCGGCCAAAGAATTCGACTTATTAGCCTTCCCTTAACATCCTCATCCTCATCAGAACCTTTGTGCCTCAGTTTCTGGTAAGTGGGAAAAGTACAAAAAATAAAGGCTCATGTACAACGATAGCCACAAAAGTACATTCTGCTCAGGAAAGACACTTCATTACCATTTTATAAAAGGTTAACTAGCATACTCAAGCATGCAGTTATGTCTCCAGCAGATAGGTAAATGATTACAGGTGTGGTCTGATTTGACACTGGTTCTTGCTCAAGAAAACGTAAAAGTATTTCCCCTGCTGCCCTATAAAAAGGGTTTCAGAGGCTACTTTTGGGTAGTGTACCTCGTAGTGAGAGATGACTGCTAAGCATGTCTCTATGGTGTACTGGAAGATGTTTTGCCCAGTTGACAGATTTTGAGAGGGGGTTCATCATATGACTGAGAGAAGCAGGATGGTTGTTTTAACGAACTGCCCACCATCTACCCCTTTGACCTAGTTGTTAGGAAGTGTTAGGAGCAGTGGTTACATGATGGCAGACAGACCATCTGCCAACAAGCATGATCAGCTCCCCCAGTTTGATTGTCCACCATCCAGAAACAGGTGGCACCTTCTTTATACAACCGTGTCTCTTCTGCCTGTGCTATTTCCAGTCATTTAGCAGAAGGGAATTTGGTGTCACAGTTTCCATTATGGGTCCTGCCATGGAGAGCCAACCACTGTCCATTGACTTCATTAGCAGTGGTGTTGTAAATGAGAAACCACGACTTCTATGAATTGGAAGCCATTCATCTTATTCTTTAGCAATAATTCCAGCTTCTTTTTGGGATCACACATTGGTCTCCGAGTATAAAGGCCCCATGGTGAGCGCTTTAATCTTGCCTTTACCGTGGAGCAACACACTGTCTCAACCGCTGGTGGGATGATCTGGGGAGCCATGGCATATGACACCGCTAGTGGGGATACAAGGGACACTAACAGCTCAGTGATATGTGCAGAACAAACATATGTTGCCTCTCATGGCAGGGTTTTCAACTGGCATTTTTCAGAAGGATAATATAATGCTCACATACATAGCAAGGGTTTCCCAAGAAGGCCTCTGAAGGATTGCAATGCTTCCTTGGCCTGCCTGGTCACCAGATTTATCACCAGTCGAGCATTTATGAGACCAGCCCGGATGCCAGCTTCGCCAACCTACAAGTGTGCAGGATCGCAATGGCCCAGCTACAACATCTGTGGGCATAAGTTCTGCAGGATACCATACAGAACCTGTATGCCTCCATGCCCAACCATATGTCATCTTGTATCCAGGCTAGACATGGCCCAACAGGGTCCTAGAGCCTCCTTTGTATTGTAAAGTTTATCCCTATAAACATATCCTTTCGTTGTAATATTGAATTCAGTTACATGTATCATCATTAACTTCAGACATAGAAAGTTCATTTATTCAATCATTCAATTATTTTTTGGTTTCTCCCTCTTCAGATTTTTTTAGAGTATTTATGCCAGAAAACAGGTTTAAGTACATTGGTAAATTTGCCCCCCAAAAAAGAAATTCATTGCTATGTGGTGGAATTGTATGGTCATAAAATCACAATTTATTTAATTTATTTCATTCATTTATTTTGTTTATATAGTATATGATAATCTTATTTTGGCATCTGACAGTATACTTATTCTTTTGAACTTGCCACAGTTACAGGATGCATTTATTTCATGCTGATTACATACCAGAGATATTTTGTATACTGTTAATGCTTAATGACTGTTTCCAGTAGTACTGTATGTCCTCAATCATACAGTATTTCCTTCTTTTCTAGCCTCTGGCCTCACCACCCTGGCTGCAATCACATGTAAACATCAGTTGGAGGCGCTGACTGCTCCCATAGTTTGATTTTCCACCATCGAGACACAGATGGCACCTTGCCCTGCTACCCTTAAATTGTAGGCACTACTGTATTTGTGTCCTTGTCACAGGGCCACTTTCTTCAACAGATGCCTCTGGGTAAAACCTGGATGTTCAGTCTACAGTGGCACATACAGTAATCACAATGGGATAGGATTAATTAAAATTAGTAGAAAGAAAAAATAAAATTGTCAAGATCTTATTATTATAAAGTCCTTTAAAAAATGTTAGCAGTTCTTAATAGTGGCTATAGACAGCTGCTAAACATCTCCTCTGCACTTATAGATCCCTCCCATTGTACTGTATGTGGGGCTTCTGAGGTCTCCTAATATATTTTCTTATATTGATATTTGGCATCAAGATACAGATATGTCTTCCCTTACCTTTTCTCTTGACCCAACATATCTGAGATGTCTAGTACAAGATGACCAGCTTTTAAAAATAACTTAATTTCAAGATATTATATCATGTGATGGCTATCCTATGTGTGTAGCTACCCAGTGGTTAATATGTGAATTTCAGACAGCTGAGGGCTTTGCTAGCATGCTGTGATATTGTGTTGAATTTGTTTGAGAAATTTGAGCCCTTAAATGGGTTATCTGACCTCTATAATGCCCCCCATATGCCTGGGGCCCTCACACACAATGTACTTACCTCGCTCCGCACGGCCACAACTGCTTCTCAATGTGCGCAGATGAAAACATCTGGTGTCGGGGAAGAGAGGGGTCAGCTAATAGCAGGCAGTGACGGGGACGAGCCTCCCTAGTGTCACCCGTGATGCTAGGGAGGCTTGTCCCCGTCACTGCCTGCCATTGGCTGCCTCCCCCCCCCCTAACACCAGATGTTTTCATCTGCGCACGGCGAGAAGCAGCAGTGGCCGTGCAGGCTTCAGAAGTGATGCAGGTGCCAGGGAGCGAGGTAAGTACATTCTGTGTGAGGGGGCCCAAGCATATGGGGGGCATTTCAGGGGTCAGATAACCCATTTAAAGGCTATGGTCACCTTCAGGGCATTTTTATTTTTGCATTTTACTCATTTTATTCATTTTTGCAATTGGTCTTTATAAAAAAAATTCTGCAGTTTTTGTGATGCAGGGGTTACATTACAGTCTATTTACAGAATGTCACCTTCTATTTTTAAAACCCCTCAAAGATGTTCATAGTCTTTAACTAAATTAGAGCTTAGGTAAGTACGGATACATGTGTAGGTAAATTGTATGACGTCAATATCTGCAGCATATAAGGATGCACTATATTCCAGGTATTATTAAATCCACTAAAGATTCTGCAACTTTTTTTGTAGTATACAGTAAACATACTGAAATGATTTATCCTCACATTTTCCTGTTTTTAAATCCTAGGTACCACATGTATGGTGTCAGTGTATACCGCCTGTCTGTTCTCATTACATTTACAAATAATACAGAACAAGTTGTTTTTTCCAAAGAAGGAAATTATGGCCCAAATTGGAATTTTGGACAGGTTACATTAAATGAAACTTCTGGATCTGTGGTCAGTGTTTATTTGGCTTTTCTCGATCAACTTACCCTAATTTACTAAAATTGTACCAATTGTTTCATTTTTTATTTAAAGCATAAAGGTCAGGCTACTATGTAACATGTGTTGTGGGACATCAAGTCACACAATTTAATATTAAGGTGACTTCTGAAGGCAATTGGTCACACTGGATTTTATTTAGGGGTATGACTTTTCATATTTTAATTTATTTTAATTTATTATTTTCAAGTATATCATTTTCTTTTTACTTCACACTTACTTTCTACTTTGTGTAAGTTTATTACATAAAATCCCAATAAGATACATTTAGGTTTGTGGGTGCGATGTTAAAAAATGTTGAAAAGTTCAAGGGGTACAGATACTTTTTCAAGGCACTGTAGATATCCATGTTCCTCTTCAATTAAAGTCAGAAATCAGATAATGTTTACATAAGGGTTAGAATAGTGTAAAAAAAAAAAAATGAAGCTTACTTCATTTACCACAATACTACCTCCACTGTTGCGGCATGCTGGTTCCCCACTGGTCTTGGCTTCCTTTTTGATACTGGACACACAGGAAAAGAACATGCCTACTAATACAGTCGATGGCTGAAATACTGTAGGTCCCAGCTGTGGCCAGGGATTTATTCTTATTATTGATGTTATTATATCATATATTATTTTACATGCACAGGCCTCATAATAAATTTGTCATATCTTCTTTCAGTCCATATGCTAGAAGTTATTCCAATTCTGCCAAAATCTCTGCCAGCTTTGAGCAAATGGGAAAAAAAATAAACATTTTGACCAAAATTCTCCTTGCGCAAGACCCCTTGTGTGACTTAAATAAATTTGGCTTGGGGCTACTCCCAAGGTATTAACCCTTTAGCCCCTGTACATTTATACAGATTTAGACTTCGCTGCAGGGTAATCATCAGGCCGAGACCTCCCATAGTAGTCTATGTTCAGGTTGAGGTTCACCAGAGGTTTAGGCTAAACCATAGTCAGGAAGAGATTGAGGTCAGGGCTGGCAGAGTATGTGCAATCTGATAAACTGTCCGAGGTCAGGACAAGCAGTTCATGGTCAGTACAGCGATCAAGCAGATGTTAAGTCATACAATGAAGGGTCAAATCTGGGAAACAGGAAAATGTTTATACACATGCAGACAAAGTTATAACAGCACACCTTTGCAGGACACTTGCAAACTAAAACCAATTGCTTCCCTGTGAGAAGGTGCCTTAAGTAACCCTGGATGTTGACCAAAGGCTGTGGAAGATTTTGGAGCTCATGTGCTCGGCCTTAAAGAGGACCTTTCATTAGGGTAAAAAATGTGTACTAACTATGCTGACATGTAGAGCGGCGCCCAGGGATCTCCCTGCACTTACTATTATCCCCGGGGGCCGCTCCGTTCGCCCGGTATAGGCTCCGGTATCTTCTGGGACTTGGTTATACTAGGAGGAGCCTAGTATCACTTGGTTATAGTAGGCGTATCCCAGGCTGTAGCGCTGGCCAATCGCAGCGCTCAGCTCACAGCCTGGGAGGAAAAAAAACTCCCAGGATATGAGCTGTGCACTGCGATTGGCCAGCGCTACAGCCTGGGATACGCCTACTATAACCAAGTAATACTAGGCTCCTCCTAGTATAACCAAGTCCCAGAGCTACCGAGCCCTGAGCGGAGCAGCGCCCGGGGATAGCAGTGCAGGAGATCCTGGCGCTCATGTCAGCATTCTTAGTACACGTTTTTTACCCTGATGAAAGGTCCTCTTTAAGAGCCGGAGCAGACGAGTGCACCCTACGGGCAATGAGAAGCACTGTGGCCAAGAATATATAGCCTGCAAGGAAGAACAGCCGGCTCCTGTGGTCATGCCTGTTGAGAAGGAGAGGAAGGGCAATGGGTCAGGACTGCTGGAGCATAGGGGAAGATGAGAAGAGCAGTGCTTGTGCCTGCCAGGGAGAGCATACAGTAGGCCAATATAAAACATATTTATGTCATATGGATCCTTAAAATAGCATCTATAGACTATTACCCAATACTGTACTTGTATGTCACACTTTGGTGTCAAATGGTGGGATCTAGGGTACCTATAACCATGTATAACAGACTTGTAGATGTTCCATGTTCCCACATCTCTGCCCCATGCATGACTCTCAATTTCACCTCTTTTCAAGGGTTAGTTGGACACGACTGTAAATCTTCAATACACATTGTGCAGATTTTGCCTTTTGTTCCTCAGGTCTACAGATGGTACTATGGACTTTTAGAAAAGCAACATAATGCTGCACTTCAGGGCATGAAGAATCCAACTCCATTATACTATAGACACTTTTATATGAGTGAGGCACAGCTGACAACGTGCTTCTGCCATCTGTACTTGCATTGTGTCTCTAATTACTGACATGGATATTTTAACATAAATTATCTCATTCTTAATCACCAGGTGGCATTTGAGGCCATAAAAAATCCAGGTTTTAGTGACATAGCATTAGATGACATCAAACTGTCTGCTGGGAAGTGCAATGAAAGCGGTTATGATGAACCAACTCGAGTTCCAACTCCTCCCACTACTACCATTCAGCCATGTAAGTGCAATGTAGTCTGAATCTGACATTATTCTTAATGACATGCCAGTCATTGAGTGTGTCTTTGGAGTAATTATCACGTCTTGTGACAATTCTCGGGCACTGCCGTGCATTTGATTCATGCTTTAGTACCAGTGATTTTGACAGATGGAAGGAGTGATTGGTATGAGAATAATTGGCAATGCTGACTCCTAAATTCATCAAACAAATCTGTTATCATGTATGACTAAAAATTCTCAGAGCTGTGCATTTTGCTGTTAAATCATCAATTGCTTCAATAGTCAGACTTATATTTTTTTGCCTGATGTTGCATGTCATAAATTTGGCTTATTTCAAACAAATGTACCATATTTTATAAGCCTAATGTGTGTATTCTGTTCTAAATCATAGAAAATCAAAGTTGTGTTTTCTGTTTTGTTCTGTTTTTATGTTGACCCAATTATTTTTATTTCGTAAAGGGTTTTTGATTATCAAGCTTTATATTTACACTAGAACACACCAGTATATCTCGAGCTGCTCTTTGAGGCAATTACTATGAGAGGCAACCGTTAGGTTATCATAGGCAATAATAACAGGGGAGAAGAGTAGCATTCACACCCAAAACCAGAGCCTAAGGGGGCTCAAAAGTCCCTCTGCCACATAAGAAGACACCGGAGTGGCATCATAAATGGCACTGTAGGTGGAACTCCTGTTAAGATTTTGTTTAGAGGCCCAAGGGCAGACATACACATTCAATAGCTGTCAGCCAAATGATTGTTCAGCCGACAGTGATCTCAACTCCTCTCAGCTCCCCCATACATGTAGAAGTTCAGCCTGGCTGAATGTGTATGTCTAGTCAATGGGGAAAGAACAGAGAAAGTTGCAGCCAGACACTTCTGTCGGTGAGTGATATCCTGGTAGAACAACAGGATAACGCAAAAATATTGGCTTTGCCTGAACCTTCTCTGTCCCAACATCACCTGTTGGGGAGAATCGTGAATTCCCTACATACATTAGAATTCGGTCAAACCCACAGTTCTCAGCAGGTTCAGCTGACAATACACTAATGTGTATGGGGGCTTAAGAGAGAGAATACTTGAATTCTTCTATGAACAGATACATTACCTGGACCTGATTAAAGGCAACATATTGAAGGAGTAAGCTGGGCAGAAGCTTGGCAAGCATTTCACAAATAAATGTCATTGAGACAGCTCAGGACACTTTACTGAGATTCTGCAGTATGATGGTGCACCTCTAAGCGGTACATCAGATCTCCTCGAATGAGAGGTACAGCACTTAATCCTTACTTGCATCAGTCACAACTCACAGTTTGCCAAGGTGGCTCTGGTTCCCACACTCTACTGCTTGTACATCTTATAGAATAAAGGAGTATATTCTTGATTCCACTCATGAGGTACTGTACATAGAGCTTTCTCGTTCATTTTGCAGGCAGGTTCTTCAGACTCTCTGTCAGCAAGGAGATGGTCTCTCCCTACTACCACAACCACATGGGGAGTCTACTTTACACCTGACTAAGCCCTCTACAGTATTCTGCTACAGTATTTCCTTCTATCTCCATCCAGTGTTACAGAGAAGTAACTCACCTCTTACTTATATAACATACTCCTGTTGAGAGGAAGGGTAGTGCCTTTAAAGGCAAATTGTGGAGATCTCCTACTTTACTGAGCTTGGCTACTGTGTCACTTCACATCAATCCTCAAAAAAACAAAACACAAAAAGGTAGTCAGTGTATGCTCTAAAATTAATAAAATGTGAAGGTGCGCGTCACCATAGTCGAAAATACAACAGTAAAACCAAACACAATGCAACAGCACTCTGCAAACAGTGAACATAGAGATGATAAATTTTTACTAAGGCTATATTCACTGTATAGATGACTATAAGGTACTTAGCAAATATATTTTTATCATATTCATTTGTGGTTTGGTTTTACAGCAAATCACTCATGGCTCTTGGAGCCGTACTTCTACATTTCCATCCCAGACTTGCCACCAATCCCTGGAGAGCCAATAGAACCAGCACAGTAAGGACATAACAGGAACACCATAAACAACAAAAAACAATAGTCACTTTGCCTCCGACCCAACCCTTGGCAAGCTCAGAAAAAAACTTAGGCAGAGTTTAAAGGATAACTGTCACATTTAGACCCAAATTTCAGTTTTCAGTTTTCATATATGTAGTTACTAATATGATAATATTCCTGAATCAATAACTATTAGACTTACTTACCCCTTATTTAATAAGATTCAGCCCTTAGCAACCAGTCTGCATAAAACTGCAATTTCACTATTCTGTTAAGATGGCCGCCCTCAGCCCTAAGGCTAATCCATAGGACGCCTGCAGTGAAGTTAGTGAAGACCAGCTCTGTATAGGGGGGTCATGCAGTGAAGTTCCCAGGTCTGGCTGAAGCCTATAGTCCTCCTACAAGCTCTCCTCTTATCAGATAAGGCTGTCATTTATACACTGAGCAGCCGGCATATGTAGATTCTCCAGAACTGCTAAGGGAGTGTCTGCCAAGCACAGGCATGTGGAGAAGTTCACACACACAGCCCAGCACTGTTATCTCCTGTCAGGAAGAACCCGGCTTTTTATACATTCCCTTACAATGTTGACTCACTATCAGTTCCCAGCGCGCACGCAGCGTGCTCCGTCCTCATCTGGTAGACGGAAGGAACATAGCAACCTGATTTTATCTCAGGTAACAATAGCCAATACTGGGGACTTTTAGGTGGCTTTTAGGGGTTATTTATTAAACAATCAGAAATTAAAACAGGGCCAACAAGGTGATATTAATCACCAGAATCCAATAGTAAAAAAAAATAAAATTTGACAGTTATACTTTAACTTTTAATGAACCACACAAAAGTCTCTTCAGAAGTAGTTGAGCAAGAGGCAATAATCCCAAATAAAGGATAGTCTCTCTCCATTATTTCTCTAAAAGGTACAAAAAATTAATCCCTTTCACTAAAAACACCTAGCAAAGAATACACTGTCTCCTCCTTCGGCCACGAATAAACATGGCCAGACTTTTGTCAGCTGAACCCAGACTTTTGTGAGATCAGCCAACCGTCTAATTTAAATTAAATGTTTGACCAACCTTCATTTGCTACTGTATATGTCAGTGGAAAAAAGGATGGGCTATGTTGAAGTTCAGCCTGCCAAACCTTGTGTTTTCAAGGAAAATATGCTGCTGCCAGAGGTGTCTGGCAGCAACTTAATCCCTTCTCCCTATTTGTTCATGAGGATATGATCACTGTCAATTGAACAAGCATGGGGCCGAAAGTTATTAAAAGTGTATAATGAGATTCACCTATGGCAACCATGTATATGGGCAAATAAAAGGGAGCTGACAGTCACTGGTAAGAAAGGAGGGGAGAAACAGAGGAGTGCACCTACCATTAATCCAGGGGGTTCCACGTTTCTTTAGGCAGGCAGCACAACATTCTCTTCTTCCTTTCGGGCTTCATCTTTATCACTGATGCAGTGAGGCTTCCAAACCAATATTGTTTATACAGCACAACAGAATTCTATTGTGAAAAAATGTATTTCAGTTCTTTATATTTTATCCGGTCAGACGTGCTATATCAGAAAACCTGGAGGGGTTCCCAATGGTCAGATGTTGATGGGTATGCTGTTGATATGTAGGCAAACAATCCATCCAGTAGAGCAACATTTTGTTACTTCCTTGCAACATATTGACCAACATATTGACTTCCTAGCCACAAAGTAGCACTGGTGCATAATTATAAAACCAATAAGAAAATTTTATTTGTAGATTCAGCCCATAATTGTAAAAGTTAAAATTTGGAATAGACAAACAAATATTCCTAAAGGTGAAATTTTGCACTGGCTAACGGGTGCCAAACAGGGGCATAGAAAGATTTTATATGCCCCCATAGAAAAATAAAGTATGGTCCTCCCCACCCCACCTACAGTACCTTCCAAATATGCCTGCATAAAAAACTAGGCAGTACCCAGAAAGATTATCAAAATTAGGAAAGATGTATAAACTATGTATAACTATATCAAGGGTCAGTACAGAGATCTCTCCCATCATCTATTTATCTCCAGGACTGTGACTGTGATGAGGGGAGATCCTCTGCGTCTGTTGGAAAGAAGGTTTGTACACAAACATGGAAGGGGATTCTTTATGGTAAGAGCAGTAAGACTATTGAACTCTCTGCCTGAGGAGGTAGTGATGATGAGCTCACTAAAAGAGTTTAATCTCTTAGGGACACAGGCAGTGGCGTAGGGATCGCCATAGCAGCTATAGCAATGGCTATGGGGCCTTACACCACTGTGGGCCCGGGCCGCCGGCTGAGGAGCGCAGTCTTGCTGGGGGTGCCGCCTCCTAGGTAATTTATTCACTGCACTCACTTGCCTCTAATTGAAGAGAAGCGTCGTAATCTCACACAGGCGCACTGCAGAGGCATCGAAGTGTGCATGCGCCGTCTTCCTGGCCTCTGCCAGTGCGCTTTTGTGAGATTACGGCGCTTCTCTTCAATTAGAGGCAAGTGAGTGCAGTGAAAAAATTAGCTAGCAGGCGGCGGGGAGGAGATCTGTGGATGACACATAGGGGGGGATCTGTGGATGACGCAGAGGTTGGGGTCTGTGGATGACACTGAAGGGGATCTGTGGATGACACATAGGGGAGATCTGTGGATGACACTTATGGGGGATCTGTGGATGGCACTTAAGGGGGGGGATCTGTGGATGACACTGAAGGGGGGATCTGTGGATGACACTGAAGGGGGTCTGTGGATGACACGTAGGGGGGGACCTGTGGATGACACTTATGGGGATCTGTGGATGGCACTTAAGGGGAGGATCTGTGGATGGCACTTAAGGGGGGATCTGTGGATGGCACTTAAGGTGGGATCTGTCGATGACACTTAAGGGGGGGATCTGTGGATGGCACTTAAGGGGGGGATCTGTAGATGACACTTAAGGGGGGATCTGTGGATGACACTTAAGGGGGGGATCTGTGGATGGCACTTAGAGGGGATCTGTGGATGACACTTAAGGGGGATCTGTGGATGGCACTTAAGGGGGGGATTTGTGGATGACACTTAAGGGGGATCTGTGGATGACACTTAAAGGGTTTCTGTCATCAAGTTTTGACAATTTAAGCTGTCTGACATTAGCTATGTGCTAATGTCAGAGCAGCTTGATAATGTCTTTTTTATAAAAATCCGATGTATATTTAGGCAAAAAAACGTCTTTTTGTAATATGTAAATTAGCCTCTAGGAGCAGGGGGGGCGTTGCCCTGCTCCTAGTGGCTCCATGCGGCAACCTGCTGGCACGCCCCTTCTTTCTTTGATTGACAGTGCCGGGCAGCGATCCTCTCCTGCCTCCGGCACTGTCTCCCTGCTAAATCCTGCGCCGCCGCTCTGTATTCGGCACAGGCGCGGTGAGCTGAGGACAGCAGGAACCAGCGTCCTCAGCTCACCGCGCCTGTGCCGTACAGAGCGGCAGCGCTAGCAGGAGACAGTGCCGGAGGCAGGAGAGGATCGCTGCCCGGCACTGTCAATCAAATAAAGAAGGGGCGTGCCAGCAGGTTGCCGCACGGAGCCGCTAGGAGCAGGGCAACGCCCCCCCCCTGCTCCTAGAGGCTAATTTACATATTATAAAAAGACGTTTTTTAGCCTAAATATACATCGGATTTTTATAAAAAAATTCATCTAGGGAGGGGTGTGGGGATGTTGGGGTGGGAGGTCCTGGAGAGGTGTTTGGGTGGGAGCTCTGGAAGGGGTGGGAGGTCTGATAGGTATGTGGAGGTGGAAGATCCGGGAGGGGGGCCCATACATTTTTTTTGCTATGGGGCCCAGTCATTTCTAGCTACGCCCCTGGACACAGGGCATACAGGAACATGTACACCCTGTGAAGTTACGGTAACCACTGTGCAGTCTGCAGTGATCGGTACCTGCTAAAATCATTCACAAAATAAAAATTAAAAAAATAAAATACACTACACATATTAGGTATCACCGCGTCCGTAAAAACCTGCTCTATAAAATTTTCACAAGACCTAACCCTTTAGGTAAAAACCATTAAAAAAATGGTGTAATAAAGCCATTTTTTGTTACCTTGCATCACAAAAATTTTAATGCCAAGCGATCACAAAGGCATATGCCTCCCAAAATAGTACCAATCAAACCGCCATCTCATCCCGCAAAAATGAGCCCCTACATAGCACAATACCCCAAAAACATAAAAAAAATTGCTCTTAGACTATTGAGACACTAAAAAATGATTTTTTTTCTAAAATGCTGTTATTGTGTTAAAGTAAAATAAATAAAAAAGTATACATATTAGGTATCACCGCATCTTTAAAAACCTGCTCTATAAAAATATCACATGATCTAACCCCTCAGGTAAATACCGTAAAGAAAAAAAAAAACATTTTTGTCACCTCCAAAAAAGTGTAATAGCAAGAGATCAAAAAGTTATATGCCTCCCAAAATTTGCCTATCAAACTATCATCTCATCCTGCAAAAAATGATACCCTACATAGGACAATCGCCCAAAAAAATAAAAAAAATATGGCTCTCAGACTATGGAGACATTAAAACATGATTTTTTTGGTTTCAAAAATGAAATTATTGTGTAAAACTTAAATAAAGAAAAAAATAAAAAGTATACATATTAGATATCTCCGCATCCGTAACAACCTGCTCTATAGAAATATCACACGATGTAACCTGTCAGATCAACGATGTAAATAAAAACTGTCCCAAAACAGCTATTTTTTTTGCAAATTTTCCATTTTAATCCATTTTCCAGTAACAAAGCAAGGGTTAACAGCCAAACAAAACTCAATATTTATTGCCTTGATTCTGTAGTTTGCAGAAACACTCCATATATGGTCGTAAACTGCTGTATGGCCAAACGGCAGTGCGCAGAAGGAAGGGAACGCTATATGTGTTTTGGAAGGCAGGTTTTGCTGGACTGTTTTTTTGACACTATGTCCCATTTGAAGCCCCCCGATGTACCCCTAGAGTAGAAACTCCAAAAAAGTGCATTCCGAAAACCATACGGCGTTCCCTTCCTTCTATGCCTGTTTCCATAAACTACAGATTCAGGGTAATAAATATTAAGTTTTCTTTGGCTGTTAACCCTTGCTTTGTTACTTGAAAAAATGGATTAAAATGGAAAATTTGCCAAAAAGTCGAAATTTGTAAATTTTATCTCCATTTACCATTAACTCTTGTGGAACACCTAAAGGGTTAACGGCGTTTGTAAAATCAGTTTTGAATACCTTAACGGGTGTAGTTTCTAGAATGGGGTCATTTTTAGGTGGTGTTTATTATGTAAGCCCCACAACGTGACTTCATAACTGAACTAGTCCTTAAAAAGTGGGTTTTGGAAAATTTCTGAAAAATTTAAAAAGATTTGCTTCTAAACTTCTGAGCCTTGTAACTTCCCCAAAAAATAAAATGGCATTCCCAAAACGATCCATACATGAAGTAGACATATGGGGAATGTAAATTAATAACTATTTTTGGAGGTATTACTATGTATTATAGAAGTAGAGAAATTGAAACTTGGAAAAAAAAATTAATTTGGTATTTTTTTATAAATAAAAATGAACTTTTTTGACTCGATTTTACCAGTTTCATGAAGTACAATATGTGACGAAAAAACAATGGCCTGGATAAGTAAAAGCGTTTTAAAGTTATCACCACATAAAGTGAAACTGGTCAGATTTGCAAGAAATGGCCTGGTCCTTAAGGTGAAAATGAGCCCGGTCCTTAAGGGGATAAGAGTGGCCTGGATGTATTTCTGGAGGGTAATAATATTACAGGCTATAACTACTAGAGTTCTGGAGAAGGCTCTTTGTTTCAGGGAGTTATTAGGAAAATTGGCTTCTACTTCACAGGGGTTTTTTCTCCAGTCACCCAGTGACAGTGTATTATACATCATATTATTATTATTATCTTGAATTATACATTAAATTGTACTGTATATTATTCAGTTTATTATAAAACTATCTGTCTGCAGCCACCGCTAGGGGGAGCTCAGTGCATAGGAGTTACAGTTACCGTTGGCATCAGTGGAAGTGGCAAATAATTTCTTTGCACTGATCTCCCCCTAGTGGTGAAGTTGAACTGCTTCACCACTAGGGGGAGCTCAGTGCAAAGAAATTATTTGCCACTTCCACTGATGCCAACGGTAATTGTAACTCCTATGCACCAGGTACCCCTGACCCCACAACCACCAACACAATCATGTTAGCAGTCATGTGTTAGGTAAGCCAATGAAGCCTCAAAAACCCCTGTCATTAAAGAGTTAATGAAAGTGCTTTTAATTCACAAATTGATGCAAGCCTTAGATTCGATAAAATATTTGAAATATGTACCAAGCATACCCTGTGATGCTATATTTCTATTACTATCCATAATTACAGGGGAGCTCACGTATAGTGAAGCTTGATAGGAGTATTCTGTATCTGTCTTGCATGTTTGAAGCCACTGCCATAATAACGCAGAAACGTGTGGTAACAATGGTATTTCTATATCCCCACCAGCACGTTTGACAGAACAGCACTAAACATGATAGTCATTCATTCCTGTGCATTTCTGACACATTACAGTCATCACATCTGTCATTTTTATGAAATTAACTTTTGTTTCTTTTTTTTTTTTTTTCTTGTCATTTTTTCACTTCCGAACACCTACTCCTGCGGTCTATATAATCACTAGTTATTATGTGTCACTCATTGTTGGCAATGATATCTGTCTCTACTCTCCTAATCTTCTCAATGTGATATCCTATTGTGCTTAGAGATTGAGAATTATAAATGTTTGTCTGATAGAAAAGTTCTCAGAACCAAGAGATTTTTTTTTTTAATTTGCACAATAGGAAAATAGACACGCTTGGATGAACAGTACATAAAAAGTAATATAAAGTTAATATAAAATTTTTGTAGCAGGTAAACTTCTGTAAAAGTAAAACTTCTCATACAATTAGGCTGGTCCGTTGCAGGACCAATAATCTCTGTGTTGCACTGCAGCCATTGAACTGAATTAGGTAGCGGCACGACTTACAAGTTGTTATGACCGTAACACCCGAATGGCAAAAAGTCCAGCAGGATGTTCAATGGACAGTGCCTCTGAGCCAAGATATCTGTAATGACATACCTGCCATAGAGGGGGGATGTATTTGGGCCTACAGAGAAAGGCTTTGGATAGTTCCATCCCCTTTGCTACTGATTGCTGAGACTCTGTCCAGGACTTCAGAAGAACCCTTTGATATCCACTGAGATACTGGTCCAAGGATCAGGCTGAGGGTATGGAAGGATAAGCTGAAAGCAGATCCATCTAGCCTGGCTGGTAAAATCTGATGCCAAAATGATGATCCTAGTGTGATCTTTGCAGTAGATCTCTCTCTCCTCAGGAGGATAGTGTGAAGAAGTGAAGTAGGTGGTGTGTGGTATCTTTGGAATCAATGTACTTTTGATGTATACACTTTTCTGGCTAAACAATAAGATACAAGGAACCTGTGGTCCTGTCATATTAGTAGTTAGAAGTCAGAGCAACTGGACTTGCATATTTTTCCCTTGAATATATTCCCTAGTCATTCAACTGGGTTTCTCAATTGAACAAATAGTCAATCATCATCAAAAAAGAAAATATACAAGTCACAAGTCTAGTTCCTCCTCTGAACTGAATGGAGCAGCCGGTCACACATGCACGCAGCCGCTACATTCATTTCTATGGGAGTTCCAGAGATAGCTGAGAACAGTGCTCAACTATATGCGGAACTCCCATAGAAATTAATGGAACCAACCATGCGCATTTGTGACTGGTCACTCCTTAATTTTAGGGGGGACTACAGAGGGTAGGGAGTGCCGTTTTCATGACCTCTGAGTCCCAGCGGTAAGACCCGTGGATAGGGGATAACTTCTACCAACCAGATTACTCCTTTAAAAATTGGCTTCTACCTTAAGATCTAACTGAATCCAAAGCTGAGTATTGGGCAATAATGTTTTTGTTACCTAAAATGTGTGACGGTCTTAAGCTGGCATACCTTGAGACAGTGAAACCATTCACTGCAACCTGTCTGGAACTGACCAAAGTAAGGTGCAGAGTCAAAGAGACTTTCCCATTATTCATCTAATGGCCTTAGAGTTTTGGCCTTAAAGTAGACACTGGTTGGCAATGAGACTCATCAGCGATGATGCAGAGATGGGTAGTAACTTGCAGCTGAGGGTTAGATCTGTCATCGTGCTAGTTGTGACAAGAATTGAAAGGTCTTTGGCGGGCATATATAGTGTTTCCATTTGGGCAGCCCATGTCTCTTCTGTTCAGCCTGGAAGGAAAGAGTGTACATTCTTCAGAACTACAATTCAGTAAATAATGGCGCCCATTCCGCATAAAAGCTGAAATGCCAGATCTTCATTGTAAAAGTATTAAGCTGTACGACAAACAAACAAACAAATATATTTTCATTATTTTTTACACAAATCCAATTATAGAGGAGAATTGGAAATCACTTAAAAGAGAATCAAATTAGTGGAATCGCTAAGAGAAGAAGTGTAAGAAGAAAGCTTAAACATCAGCAATGACCAGCATAATTATAGTGAAGGATATTATCCGTGGAGATTGTTCTAGAAGAAAGATAAAAGAAAGCTGTTAAAGAACTAATCAGTAATATTAGCTGTAATATATTATACTTGTGTGCACAGGATATTTGCCTGCAAAAGGCAAATTAGCTCACAAAATACTGAGGTCCTGACACCATCTCCCTCTTATGTAATATGGCGCATGGTGCTACGTATTATATATTGTCTAGATAATTTGGTTAATAAAATGAAACATTTGTTTTAAGAGGCTTTATGCTCTCAACAGAACTCAGCCTCCCTTCCTTCCAGCTGTTGCCACCAGATGTTACTTTTCTTTCTTAAGCGATTATAGAATGGAGGAGATTTAGGAACAGGTTGCTCTAAACTGTAAGCTCTTGAGTACAGTGTAATGAAGGTTATTTTGAAGGCATAACACATCAACCAGTTAAATTGGCTAGTGTTTACACTGGAGATTTCAGAAATCTGTTTCCATTAGAGATTGATGGGAAAATGCCAAAATCAGTAACATATAGCACTTAAACAGGAAAATAGACAGCGATGGGGCTCAGTGCTTGGCATTCTTGCCTTGGGTACTGGGTTCCAATCCTACCCAGGAGAACACCACCATGCAGTTTGTATGTTCTCATATAAAGCTGTATCAATTTACATATAATTCATTATTATAATTATTCTGTGATAACGTAAAGATAACGGTTTTGATATGGGATTTCCTGCAAACTCCTGTGTGATGTGTGTGATGGTCCGGTTTCCACAAACTGTTGCCCGCATTGTTTGTGCTTACATGGTAACAAAATACAAATATGATCTATGTACTGTAGTCTAATCATGTAGTAAAATTGTTACACATTTGGCCCCTAATTGTTCCTAAATTTTCACACTTTAGTTAGTCTTAACTAAGGGAAAGATGGATGAGACATGACAGCCCGATCAGACTACACAAAGTTTGTAGTCTGTAACCATGGAAACACATAAGAGGTCATTTACGAACAGATATATATTTATATATATAAATATATATATATATATATCTATATATATATATCTGGCACAGATTCTGTTGCACTCTATGTTGCATCAGAATCTACGAGCTCTTCCACGCTCACTCCAGATCTAAAAAAGGGGGCCTGTAGCGAGTAGGGAAGGGAACGGGCCAGGTGGCCTTTCTCATTCTTCATTTTCTACGCCTGGTTTAGGTGTAGAAAGTGGTCTAAATGTAAGACAGCAAGGACACTGTCTTACATTTAGAATTACGCCAAAGTTATGTAGAGGTCAGGATCTATACATAACTTTGGCGATCCACCACCAGCACAGAGGCTTATTAAGACTAGCGTCTAAAATGTCGGTCTTAATAAATGTGCCCCATAGACCTTCTTTAGATCTGTTAACATGTAGTAGGAGATTTTGAAATGGTAGAAAAATTTTAATTCGTACAATTTGCACAGTGCATTAATTTTTCATTTTACATGCTTTGGAACAATAAAAAATGGTCATAAAGGTGGATGTAGCCCGAAGAGTTATATATCAGTAAATATAGAGCATCTATCTCTTCCTGTTTTTCATCTATATAATGCAAGTTCAGAGGACATTTGCAGTCAGCTCAAAGTAATGTTAAAAAACGGACTACTACTCCTGAATAAGCACATAGTTTACAGTTAACGCAAGTTACTCAAAACATGAACTATTTTAGCCTTTTATCCCTTAAGACAAAATCTCCATTACCGTTTTAATGTACATTAATTGTGGCTTATAAATTTATTTCCTTTTTTTTTCCTAGCAAACTGTGGAGGACCTGTTGAGTTATGGGAAACAAACAGTACGTTTAGCTCCCCAAACTACCCACAGAACTATCCCAATCTTGCTGCATGTAAGTTATGGTGAATTCACCTTTTTCATCTTTACAATTAACCTTTAAATATCAAATATTTAATTATCCTTAAGGAGGAACTGCCATTTATCATTTTCCAGGTGATTGGGTTTTTGGACAAAATCGTAAAATAAAGTGATTATGTTAACCATAACTGGCTATGGCTCTCGGAAGACCTTAACAAGATAAATAAATTTTAATTAACTTTATAAAATGTTCAGTATTAATAGAATACACTTTACACTTCCTCTTTCAAAGCAGTCACCACAGTCTCATAAATACTTCAAGATAAGACTCCATTTTATTGAATTAGTAATGAGATGTGCCAAAAAGAAGGTGCAGGTTTTAGATATAAAAGCTTGAATGTTCAATAAAAAAAAGCTAATATAAATAACATTGGAGAACATATATCTTTTTAATGAAGATCAAAGAATGCGGCCAGAACAGGCTTTCTTTGTATCTTAATGCTTTTGTAAATAGCTAAACCTTAACATGGAGCCTAATGTAACTTCCTGTTCTTCATCATTAAAGAGGTTGTATCACTTCTGCAAATTCACGTCCACCACTGCTGGATAGCAAGGTGGTCATAACCCCTGGATACAAGTAGAGTATAATGCAATGAAAAACTGAATCAGGCCGGCAAAGAAGACTATATGGACAATCACAATATGTTAGTAGCTGCATTGTAGTAACTTTGTCTACATGATAAATGCTATTTACTGAAGTGACACAACGCCTATTAACACTTCAGAAGGAGGTGTGGACTTTCTGGCACTCAGATGTATAGACCATAATAAACCTCTATTGGCAAAGGATAATGAACCAATAAAAGTCTAGGGCAAGTATGGTGTTGTAAGCAGTAGTCGTAGTGGACCGCAACTTGAATTTTAGTGCAAAGATCCAGTAGATTAACAAAGAGGCTAAAATCAAATTAGTAATTCTCGGTAAGATAAAAAAGAAAACACAGTTCATAATAAAGATGAAAATGGGATGGGTTGTCAGCAGGTTGTCAGAAACAGTAAGCAAATATTACCACAGCAGGAAGACAATTAGTTCTTTACTTTGAACACCCTTCAAATTCACATGAACATCAGTGTTATTACAGTAAGGACAGAAAGATTATAAGGTGGTGCTTCCATCAACAATTTTTATCATATATTAATAGAAGATATGTAAATATCCTAACTATTTTTTAATTAAAAAACTGCATGATTTTCTAGATTTTGTAGATAGATTTTTTTTTCAATCTATTCCATGAATTCTGTTTCCTGTCCTGGATTTTTAACTTCCTCTTTGCTTGGACTTTTAGTACAGCAAACAGCCTTGGTTAACACTCTCAATCAGACCATCACTCCAATTGGAGACAGCCCCCAGTAGAGGACCGACAAAGATCCCTGTAGGGGTCCTAAACAAAATATCTTTATTGTTACAAATCTAAAATCACAAGACCTACAGGGATAGGTTAAAACTATCAGGAATAAGGAGGGGGTGACGGTTCCTCACTTGCAATTGGTGCCACCTCACACTACATAGACCATCTTTTATTGCTCCAAGCCCCTGACGAAGCCGCATCGCGGCGAAACATGTCGGGTGGAGGAGTGTTAGGCGCGGCATTTTAGGCAGGAATTGAGGGCTAATACGGGCCATGAATGTGTGTGACCACCACTGTATATCTTAGGCCTGTGAGACACCTAACAGAGAGATAGCTCTCAGGGACAGGAATTAAATGTAATGTGCTG
>JAKVIS010000360.1:0-81909 GCA_033119425.1 Bufotes viridis
TTGATCATGGTGTTTTGAGATGCAGTCTGTTCCTATCTGCCCATTGTACGGTTACTTACATGATGTGAGCGCGGTACAACTGACCTGTGATCTGGTAGTGTTCTATGATGCAGCCAGTTCGGCCTAGGGGAGCCACAGTCCGCCCATTCAGGAGATGCGGCCAACAGTCCGAGCACAGTCATGTGAAGGGCTGTAACTTGAATTGGTTTGGGGGTTGGACGAACCCTTTAAGCGTTAAAGGTTGTTAACCAGTAGGTCTTATTGCAGTTACAGCAGCTTGGCTCTCATTCACTTGGACGAGGGCTGAGCTGCAGTAACTTGGTCCGACCACTTCACAGTGGACCAGTTCAGTCTGCTTTGAGGGTGCCGGGTGTCAGACCCCCACTGATCCGATATTGATGTCCTATCTGAAGGATAAGAGATCCGTGTCTAGAACCCAAACAATCTCTCTCATATTAATCTACTTGCTTGCCTTTTATAGGCAGCTGCTGCCAGGGTAATTAAAATCGTGGGACGAGTCAGTGGAGGCTTAGGTGCTCATGGTAAATGCCCGTGTGTCCTACTTGCTCACACATTGTCGTCATGCCAGTTATCTATGTCCCAGAGTCCTCCTCCAAATCCTTGCCTTCACATATGGTGAGTCTCAGAGCTTCACAAACAAAGGAAACCAGAGAACAATTAGAACCCCAACATCTCCTTGGCATGTGGTCCTCAGCTCAGGCTGTTCATTATTGACTCTAGCTAATTATGAATGATGGGTCGATAATGGCGTCCAGACATGGATTTGTGATAATAGACAGTCGTCCATTTTGGCCACTTCATTATTTTTTTATTTTTTTAAAATTTAGGCTATTTTCACACTCGCGTTTTGTGCGGATTCGTCATGGATCTGCACAAACGCATCTGTTCAGAACGGATCTGTTTGTATTATCTTTAACATAGCCATGACGGATCCATCTTGAACACCATTGAAAGTCAATGGAGGACGGATGCGTTTTCTATTGTGCCAGATTGTGTCAGAGAAAACGGATCCTTCCCCATTGACTTACATTGTGTGCCAGGACGGATCAGTTTGGCTCAGTTTCATCAGACGGACACCAAAACTTTGCAAGTAGCGTTCTGGTGTCCGGATCCGAATCGAAATGGTAACTGAACGGAGGCAAACTGATGCATTCTGAGCGCATCCTTTTCCATTCAGAATGCATTTGGGCAAAACTGATCCGTTTTGAACCGCTAGTCAGAGCCCTGAACGGATCTCAAACGGAAAGCCAAAACGTGAGTGTGAAAGTAGCCTTATAAACCTACCCTTCACTGACAGGTTTGTGTTGATAATGCTGTGTGATAACTCTACTGAGACCCCTGTACATGCCGGTCAACTTTATTACTGTAGCACTAAATTCTCTGGAATGAGGGATTTAAATTTAAAAAAGTGACATTCTTACATGAAGTGTTTGTAACGTCTTTCCTAGTTGTGTAGGTACTCTGTATTTCTGTGGCTTGGGTATGCTGAACACTAGAACTCATACAGCCTCGCAGGCTCCATCACTGGAGCTACTACAGAACAGCTGATCCTCATGGGTGTGGGGTGTGTGACCCCGCTGGTCAGATAGTGATGGCTTGTCCTAGAATATAATATGTGCAAACTATATTTAATAAAAATATAAAGCTCACAATAAAATAATAATTCATCGAATGTCCTAAAAACTATTGATGCCATTAATGCATATAGGACAACCAGAATACAAAACCAGCTTTTAGGCCTCATGCACACGACCGTTGTTGGATTCCGTGTCCGTTGAGCCGTTTTTGTGCTTTTCTGCGGACCCATTGGTTTTCAATGGGTCCGTGGAAAACTCGTCAAATGCACAGTTTGTCCTCCGTGTCCGTGATTACTGTCCGTTAAAAAAATATAACCTGTCCTATTCTTGTCTGAAACACGGTTCACGGAACTGTTCAAGTCAATGGGACCGTGATAAAATGCGGATGGCCATCCGTGTGTCATCCGCGTGCGGCGTCCGCATTTTTTATCTTTTGCGGATCCCTTGGCAGGCATTTGGCAAATTGTCAGCCTGTCTTTTGGTAATATCTTTTGGGTCATGTCCGCTAAAAAAAAAATGGAAGACGCACGGAAGCAAAAGCGGACACGGATCACGGAACAACGGAACCCCGTTTTGCGGAGCGCAAAAAAAACTGTCCTGTGCATGAGGCCTTAACCTAAGGGAATTGCGTGCACAGCACAGATCTTAGTCCCATACAGAATGAATGGAGCTTGTACAACAGTTGCTCAACCTGGTGCTCTACAAGATGGGCGAACTGGGTCCCCTTCTCTGGGTCAGTGTGGGACCCAGAGGTTAGACCCCCCAAAGATCAGTTATCGCCTATCCTCTTGATAGGGGATAACTTTAAAGGGTTTGTCTGGTTTTATTATATTGATTACCCTCATGACCTCTCTTACTTTATAAAAAGGTGTTATTTGGCATTGTTATCATGCTTGTGATGATAATGCCATGGCTACTGAAAAGGGGGGGGGTCACCTAACTGGTTTTAGAAGTATAGCGCTTGGTTCCTAAGTAAATACTAGTGTCAGTGAATACAACTGACTATAGGACTTCAGGCAGTCGGCAAACAGTAGGATTGGGGTGGTTTGTGCACACCACCCAGTCCAGTAGCTACACATAAATATCACTATCTTGCGCTTTTTTAAAAGCTAAGGTCGCTCACAGCGCTCCATATATTTTAGACAGTTTATTAAAAGTTATGTTTTAGGCTTTATTCATTGATTTACATATCTGGGGCAAGTTTGGTAATCTGCCTAGGGTGGCTCTTTTGGATATTCACATCATTGTTTACCTATCCCCAGATAGGGGCACTCTCTTTAATATTTGTTTTTTGCAACATTTTTGGGTACTTATAGTTTATTAATAAACTTCTATTAAATGTATGGGCGGGGGGGGAGTGGAAAAATCTGAAATTAATGTGTTTGCATGACTAATGTAAATGTAAATGTTGGTACAATTACATCAATGCTAAATTTATACTTTTTTTTTTTTTTCTTTTTTTCTTTTCTTTCTGCACAATGATAGCATGCACAATACAAGAAAATACTAGTTCTCAGCATTCCAAAACCCTTAGCCTTATGTTTTTTTGTTGATGCAGATGTATGAGAGATTGTTTTTGTTCACCTATTTGTCATTGGTGTATGGTTTGATTACACAAGACAAAATAATTATTGGCATATAGTATTTGCAGAAAGAGGACTTAATTTTTGCATGATCAATTGTGTTTTTAGTGGTGCCATTTTGAGTACTTATAACTTTAACTTTCTTTGGTGTGTAGTGGTAAAAAAAGTTTTTTTACAACTTAACTTTATATAGTTAACCATGCAGTATAAGTAACATGTTTCTTTTATTCTGTGTATCAGTGGGATTATGGCAATACCAAATATGTATAGTATTACGTGCAATTTACTACTTTTACACAATAGCACATATTATGCAAAAAAATATATATTTTTTAAATCGCCGCATTCCAAGAACCATAACTTTTTTTTAGTGCAGCCACCCTCCATTCAATGCTATAGGTCTTCTGAAAATAGCCAAGTGCACTTGTTCTGCTCTTTTTGGAACTCCTATAGCAGTGAATGGAGAGCCACGGTATGCCCTCCTTCTCTCCGGGGGTCCTATTCTGGAGAGAGGAGGTTGGACCTACACCCGTCTGACATTAATGGCATATCCTAGTGATATGCCATCAGTCCGTGAGATGGGCCAACCCCTTTAATCCCCCAGCGAGTTTCCAGTGGTAACGCAAACCTTCAAAGTTGTTACATGGTCCCTAACCTTTAAACGAACTTTGCCAACATCAATATTACAGGTGAACATAAGACATTAGGGATCACCTACAAATATTTTATGCCATCTTTTGACGTAAAAACAGTTGCTACTCCCCCATTTGACCAGACTATATTAAGTCACACGGCCAGTGTCAACGTTTTCAACAGTTGGGTGGGACGAGGGCGTGCCTGCGCCAGGACTCCAGCCATGGCAAACTTACTAACATGGATACAGGTGGACATGTTGGCGACTACGTCAGCCTGGCACACGCCTAGTCCTAAATTAGCCGAATCCTCCGGCTTCTCAAGGAGAAACAAAGACTGGCGTGAAAATTTTGGTCTTTGTACATGTGTTGCATTGTCTTGAGAAAGCGAGTTGGACTGTCGGCTCACTGAAGGATCTGGTTACATTCTGTCCATAGAAGTCTATGTAGAGGTGAAGGAGTATGAGAGTCTGCCTGTCCTGATCTCAGAGAAGGGTCATTTTAGCCTGGAGTTGATCATAATCCTCATCTGGTAAAATGTTAGTTTCTTATATTCACCTGGGCTATTGATTTATGCAAAGTTGTGTAAAAAAATGAAAATAAAATTGTGACCATATGACCTTGAAATGCGAATACAACTTCCATACGTAAAGTGGTATGATCAAAAGTCTTTGAAGTTCTTAAAGTTAGTGTTTGACCTATAAGGTCCTGAACGGATCAAGTAACAGACGTTTTACTGTCTGACAAGAGACTTTTTTTGTTCTGGCTTCAGTTAAGGATTTCCTTGTGAACTTTGAATCTCGCCTTTCACAACTGGATGCGGAGCAGTCAGAAGTGTTACCCGATACGGATATTTATTGCCAGCAGATTGTTTTAGCGGTGAAATATTCTTCTCTTGATGATTATGGGAGTTCTTACCATCTGGCTACAAAACCAGAAATCAAACCAGTTTCTAAAATCATCCATGTTTCTCCACATACCTAAGGCGTGGCCAGTCAGATGGGTCCTTTGACACCTGGGTACCATGGAATGCCATGGAAATCCAGTGGCATTTAATGTTCACATTGTGTGGTGCTGATTTGTTGACAAAGGCAGCCTATTACCTCTGACAACACCTTCAATCACAGGGGACCAGACTGATGGGACCCCCTATGATCCCAAGAACAAGGGGTCCACGAGACCCCTATCTGAATGGAGCAGGAGTGTGCACGTCCATTAATTTCTATGGGACTCATGGAGCACAGTCACTCCACAGACTGTGTCGAACGCGCGTGGGTGGTCTGTATTCTTTACACATGCATTTCTGATACGGTGGGGATGAGGCCCATGTGAGTATCGTCACTAGGGATGACACATACATTGATGGTGGTAACCTGGGATAAATTACATGTGAGATGTATAGCACATACAAAGAAGCATCATGTGAGCCCGATCAGGACAGGGAGATTTTTTGCCAAACTTGTATTTATAAACATTATTGGGGGAATTCATCATTTGCTGTTTTTAGTGTCCGTTTTACGTCTGTCGCTGGCTTATGTTGGTGCAGCAATCTTATGAGTAAGGGGTTGGTTTTATTTAATTTGGCGCAAGCTCAATGTGGTTTAGCCATTGCATGTGAAAGTACTCCAGGGGGTTGCCTGGGGTGGAGATACAACTTTTTTAGTGACTTTTTAAAAAGTGATATAAAGGAGACAAAAACTGTTCCAGTCTGTAATCCCAGCCAACTTTTCACTGCACTTCTGAAGGTGGCAAAGCTCATCAAATGTCGATACATTTTACCAAAAGTTGCAAAAATGCCTTGTATTGACTTTCTCTACATGATAAATGTCACTTACTGAAGTGAGACTACCGCTTTAACAGCAGAGCCTACTAATACCCACACAATTTCTTATCAGTTGGGAACTGTCAAAACAGGTTAGACTTGTTCCAATTGTTACAGTAGAACATACAGTAGTTGATGAATATCAATTGTGAAAACATCGGACCATAGCCATAGGCTGTGAAAAGCCTCAGTCAGAAGTCTTCAAAGTGAAAAGCAGATATGACCGTAGGATGAAAGCGTGGCTCCGATGAGCTCTAAGATGAAGGAGAATTTCATATGTTAACATTTCTGTCACCTACAGGCCCTTCTCTGCTTCATTCACAGATTGTACTTATAGAGATCGTGACTTCATGTTTTAATGGGGTTGTTTAAGATAGAATTAGAAATCTCAACCATGTCCTGCAATAGCTTAGTGAAAAAGCCTTCTTATACCTGCCCTTTTTCCCAGCACTGTTCTCTCTGCTCTTGGGTCTCCTGTGGATGTGGCTGTAGACCGCACATGACTGCTGCAGCCAATCATCGTGATTGGCTGCAGTGGGGATGATCTGTGCATGACGCAGTGAGGTGCAGGTATATGGAATGTCGACGCTGCAGCCGACCACTGGCCTCAGCCTTGGGTCGCTGGGGACAATGATTGGCCGCCGTCCTCATGGCAGTTTGTAATCAAGCAGCACCGGGCCGACCAGACCAGCACCACAGAGAACGGAGGATAATGGTCCTTATAGAACGATTTTTCACTTTAAGCTACTGCAGGGCTTGTCCTATAAGTACAATGTGTGGATCAAGTCGTAAGAATTGACTTAGTGATCCAAGTGCCTGGCTAGTTAATTCTTTCTTTGGGTGCATTGGTACGTGCATGTTGGTTTTTTTTTTTTTTTTTTTTTTTTTGTGTGTACATGTAACCTAAGTTTCCCTTACCAAGCAATTCAATCAATTTTATTTCATTTTTCAAAACTTTTAGGCTATGAAGTTTGATCCGCTTCAGTTGTGGTTGGTTTCTTGAAGTACTAAGCTTATACCCCAGATGTTCATGTGTGGTGTGATAGGATGGTGTGTCGCCATGGGCTCCAGGGCGTAATATAAAATTGTATTTCCTGTATATGAACTCCGCTGCTGTATCAAGAGAATGATTCCATAGACCAGGGAGCAGCAACCTCCGGCACTCCAGCTGTTCTAAAGCTACAACTCCCAGAATCCAAGTGTGCATGCTGGGAGTTGTAGTTTTGCAGCAGCTGGCTTGCCGGAGGTTGCTGATCTCTGCTATATATGTGTGAGGACCGGTGACTACTGGCATGTAGCTCAGTGGCCCAGGTCACCTTTAACTAATATACTGTAGTATCTTATTCATCACAATGATACACACAAAGCAATTACTATACAAATGCACAAATTATGGGATCCACTTGTCGGATGATTGTTTTACCCAAGGAAAATAATTGGACGTTCCGTGGCTGAGGCAATAGCACTTTCTCCTATTTACTGCATTGTGTCTAAAGGACCATGCAAAACGGAGCCTAAATAAGGCTACGTTCACACTAGCGTTTTGGTTTCAGTTTGCGAATTCCATTCAGGATATCGCCAGCGGTCCAAAACGGATCAGTTTTGCCCTTAATGCCTTCTGAATGGATAAGGATCCGCTCAGAATGCATCAGTTCGGCTCCATTCTGCCTCCATTCCGCTTTGGAGGCGGACACCAAAACACAGCGTATTGGTGTCCATCTGACAACTGGGCCAAACGCATCTGACACAGCGTTTCTTCCCTGCAATCGTCTGCTCGTCAGTGGAGAGGAGCAGATCACAAATGCCATTGCTCATCTCCATACTGACTTGTTTGCCGGCCACAGATATTTATTACGCCGCATGATCTGCTGCTGCAAACAATGATTTCTAAGCCTGCTGAAGGATTCCAAGTACCTGATGAACCAGCAGCAGTATTACACTGCCAGATCATCACTAGCAAGCACTCCTATGAATACTCATTAGAGATGATCTGGCCAACAATTGGCCTGTCTAATATGTCTCATTATGTTTGATGCCAATAGCAGGCCGCAATGGGGGCGAGCCTCCCTAGCATTGCGGGTGACGCTGGGGAAGCTCGTCACCGTCGCAGCCTGCTATTGGCTGTATCTGCCGCCATCGCTGAAAGCACTGACCCCAACAGATCAACACCTCAGCCTTGGCTGCCACATTAATGGAGTTCGATAGGAGCTCACTCCCCCTCTATTTGTGCCCCACGATGCGATTGTGGGGTGCAGACTGTTGCCATGGCACCTGGATTTCTTACAAAGGCCTCTGGGCCTGCCATGTATGGAAGCCTATGAGGTCCAGCACCCCTGCCAGTGTGAAACTGACAGCTTCGATGCAGTACAATACAGCACGAGACAAAGAATATTCGTGGTCTAGTGGGTCCGGTCAGCAAGACCACTGGACCAAGAATATTCTTCTCTCGATTGAGTGATGATGGGTACAGTTAGACTTTACTCTGGTCTTTTAAACCTAGGCATAGTTGGCAACGTTCTCTACCCGGTATAGTGCAGTAGTCGGTCATAGCAGTTCTTACCTTTTTTATACCAAGATCACCAGCTGTCCACCATTTTACAAGGCATGCCATTGTGTGGCAGAAAGTATCTGTGGGCAACATCTTATCACGTAGCTTATCCGGCAGTCGCTCTAAGGCCCCATGTATGATTGTTTTTGTTTTGGGCTCCTCAAAATACCAGTGCAGCGTTGCATCCATTTTTTTTGCGTAACCATTGGCTTCAATGAGTCCACATTTTGCGGACAAGTATAAGACATGTACTATCTTTCTGTGTAACTGACATATGGATGCGGAAAGCACACAGATGATCAAAATAGTTCACAGTCGTTTATCTGTCCATAACAGATAGCTCTCACATGGCTTAAGCATAGCAAATAGCCCTGATTTCCAAGAGGCTGTCCAAAATGAAATGGAATCAGACTGTGATGGATGCTATCACTCACCATTATGACATGACTATGCGCAATCGCACCATGGACCCATTGAAAAGCATGGACTTGCGGACTAAAGGATATACTTTGCTGCGTTATAATGGTAGCTACTGGTGCAGCATGCCAAATGCTCAAATCACTTTTTCTTCCACTTCCACCAAACATTCCGATCAGATCAAACCACATATTAATTGCAATAGCACATATGTCATTTACAAGATAATGTGCTTGGAATCTACAATATGTGGGCTGCACTTCTCGCCCCCTGGAGAAATAAATTGGTGTACGTATTATAGGAGCCCGTTCAGACCTTAACAATTCCAGCTCCCCCTACAAGCAGTTCCCAGCGTTTTAGACCTGAACATGAGGGTCACACAAGTTATCTTGTATTAATGGCAGGGATTTACCGCTGGGACCTCCACAATCACAAGAATCGGGGCACATGCGCGTTCATTAATTTCTATTGGAGTTCCGGAAATAACAGGGTAAAACGCTGGTTATGCCACATGGTCTCAATCTTGGGTCAGATCTGCTGTGTTACTGACTTTGTGTGGTCCTGATCGGGTTCTACCTAATGCAATAGTCACTTTAATTGTATTTTTGCTCTGCTTACATTGGCGGTTACTTCGCCCACATATTGGGGAATCTGATATTAGGAAGTCCATGCCATGATTAAAGGGCATCTGTCAGCAGATTTGTACCTATGACACTGTCTGAGCTGTTACATGTGCGCTTGGCAGCTGAAGACATCTGTATTTGGTCCCATGTTCATATGTGTCCGCATTACTGAGAAACATTATTATGTAATATTTGCAAATGAGCCTCTAGGAGCAATGGGGGCGTTACCATTACACCTAGAAGCTCTGCTCTCTGCAACTGCCACTCCCTCTCCACTGTGATTAAATTTAGCCAGGTATGACAGGACAGGTAAAAGGCAGCGGCACTTACAGGAGCACCTCTTTAAACAGCTGATCATCCGTGGTGCCGCCTGCGCTCGCCTGTCTTTTCTGTATCTGGGTATCATGTATAATTCACTGTATCTCATAAGTACAGTATGAGATCTTTCATGGTACAGATGGGCTTGTCTCGTGATGTCTCCGCTCTGGAAGAATACATTAAGAGGGCAGAAAATGTATATCTTTTGCCAACCTAAATTAAGGAAATACTTTACCTGACTGTCGTCTTTCTTTACAGTTGTCCTTATTTAGCGGTGAAGATTACTCCTGCAATTCCTGTAATCGGAGGAATCCTTGTCTTCTTTGTGATGGGGACGTTACTGCGGACAAGTTTCAGTGATCCAGGTGTTCTTCCACGTGCCACTCCAGATGAAGCTGCAGATTTGGAAAGGCAAATAGGTGATTTAGGATGAGTGTTACAAGTAGACATCCTCCATATATGCATTAGGAAATAAGCTGGAGGATTTTTTTATTGTATTGTAAGTTTTTAAATCCTTTTTCCAAGTCCATTGTTGAATTACACCCTTTTTAAGTTGCCGTTTGTGCAGTCTGTGAATACGACTTGTGTGATGGTCTGTTTGACTTAATATTGCTGCATGGCTGGTCAAAAAGGGGACAATTTTTACATTTAAAATGGTCAAGACCCTCTTGACTCAGAAAAATAAGCCCTCTTATGGCCATAACAAGTCCACATTTCCATTGAAATCGGCAGAGTTCAGAAATAGTTTAAGTGACAAATTTGGTTCAGATCTGCAAAAAATCCGCACCTTTGTATCAAAATCGGTGTACGGCTACATTAACCCGAACGTATTATGTTTCCGTGTCCGTTCTGTTTTTTTCGTGGATATGATGCCGACCCATTCATTTCAATGGGTCTTCAAAAATGCGGACAGCACACCGTGTACTATCCGCATCCGTATGTCCGTTCTGTAGCCCCGCAAAAAATATAGAACATGTCCTATTCTTGTCGGTTTTGGGGGCAAGGATAGACATCGTTACAATGGATCTGCAAAAAAAAAAAAAAACTGATGCCACACGGACGTCATCTGTTTTTTGTGAAGATCCGCAATTTGTGGAACGCAAAACGCATACGGTCGTGTGAATCTAGCCGAGCATTTGTTTGCTGGTTATCACACAAATATGACAACTGCCATAGTATTTGCAATGGGCAACGCCACGTTTTTTTCTTTCCTCTCCCACGGAGTCATTATTTTCTTAATTACAAGAAGTAAGAAATAGAGGAAGATTATCTTTTTAGTTATGTTTTGTGTGTTTAGCCGATCAGCCACGGCCGTCATCTGGTTCAAGCGCTTCCAGTTCCCTGTAGAAATATTTAGCTGGACATTTTCTTTGGTTTTCTGGTTTCACTGTGATGACCTTTCTTTCCCTCATTCATAGATGTTGCAAACGGGTCAACGTCAGGTGGATATCGACCACCCCCCAGAACGAAAGAAGTTGTTATAAATGGACAAACGGTGAAACTGAAATACTGTTTTACCTGCAAAATCTTCCGCCCACCTCGTGCCTCACACTGCAGTTTATGTGACAATTGTGTTGGTGAGTAGAAGTAGAAAAATGGTGGAAGAGAGTAGCTCCAGTCAGAACGCCATCTTCCCTTAGGCCGCTTTCAGACAAGCGTATTTGCAATGCGTATACAGTCCGGATTTAATTCAACAGAATCCGCTGCTAATGTTAATGAATGGGGCTATTCACATGGGCCTATAATTTCCATCAGATTTTGAAATCCGCAGCGTGTCCAAGTTTTGTGCAGATTTGTTTCCAAATGCGCACATTACAGTATGTGCAGGCCATCAATAATGAAGGAAGAAAGAAATACGCATGTAAATCCTGATGACAGTACTGATGGTATATCATCCTGGGCCAGAATGCTGACTGATTTTAATACGCCCGTCTGAAAGCGGCCATATATCAGAATGAAAAAACCACACCGCTAACAGCACTGTCCCATGAAGCGTATAAGTAGCACGACTACTCGGTAAAATTCAGCCGGTTGGGTTAAGGAGGAAGAGAGGCTCCAGTAGGACAGATTTTTACCTTTGTAGCTTGTTTGACCAAACGGTATATCTACATACGTACAAACCAAGACCTTTTTATTTTCAGTGGCGGGGTGCATCCAGGCATACTTTGCCTCCTGTGGCGATCTGCAGCCAATAGTTGAGGCTGTAATGGAAGAGAGGAAAGCTTCACTTGTGAATGTTAAAGGGGTTATGCAGGGGTTATATTGGTGCGCTATCCTCAGGATAGGTCATCAAATCTGATCGACTGGGTCTGACACCCAGCACCCCCGCCGATCAGCTGTTTGACGAGGAGGCCGTGCTCCACGCGAGCATTACTTCCTCTTCTTTACTCCGCGTGTTCCTAAAGTCTCGGTGGTGCAGTGTAATTACAGGCATTTGTTCCATTCACTTACTGCAAGGGAACCGATGTGCCGTGGAAGTTTCTCTCCCATGGAGCGCCACCTTCTCTTCAAACAGCTGATCAGCGGGGGTGCCGGATCCCTGCTGATCAGTTTTTGATGACCTATCCTGAGGGTCAGTGATCAATATACACAACCTGCACAACCCCTTTTTATGTTTTTTTTTATATATATCACACACACAACAGGCAATGCTCCATGGGAGCCCCACTTCCTTTCACACTGCGCCTCCTCTCCTGTGGAGCAGCGACTTAGTGTAATTACAAGTATTTGCTTCATTTACTTGTATGGAGCAAGTGCTTGTATTACCCTGCACTTATGGGACTAAGTGCAGTGTAATGAAGAGGAAGCGGTGCTCCATGGAGCGCCACCTCCTCTTCACACAGCTGATCGGCGGGAGTGTGTCGCACCCCTGCTGATCCGATATTGATGGCCTATCCTCAAGAGATAGATATAGACCAGGCATCAGCAACCTTCGGCTCCCAGCTGTTGTGAAACTACAATTCCCAGCATGCTCCATTCATTTCTATGTAAGTTCTTAGAAGAGCAGAGCAACTATGCATGCTGGGAGTTGTAGTTTCACAACAGCTGGGAGCCAAAGGTTGCCTACCCCTGATATAGACGGACAACCTCTTTAATAAATTAGGCACATCATACTGCGCACTTCAGATTCTTACCAAGTATATACAGAGAACACTTGGATACAACACTACTGGCGGCAAGTACACCCCATGGCCTAAGGATTACAGCTGTGAAGGCCATTGTAGAAAATGCCTCAAAACTAATTTTATGGTTATTCATTGTCTCATTTTCCAGAAAGTATCAGTTTCTAGGCAGGATGTCACAGCCAGAAAGAGCAGTTAAGAATAGTAGTTTGTTTTCTGGTAGATAATCATGTATATCTCACAGCAGTGTTAAGTAATGAAAGATACATTTCCTATATAGTGTACTGTAGTGAACGAGGGAGCGCTGCCTGAATACTTGATAAGCCAGGTATACCTCTGGAGCAAAGAGTAGAAAATCACAAATCATACTGTGGTCAGGAGTCGAGTCGCCATTACAAGAATAGGTTGCATAATTATATAGTGGGATCACATTGCTTCCAGTACTCAAAATTATTAGTTACTGTATCATGACAAGAAAATGTGCATGTTCATTATTTCTGACATTTATGCTTTCTGAAATGTGTGAGTGTTAAACCAAACTATAGATCTTTATACTGGTTGTCTAAATGGTAAAAATAAAAGTGAACAACAAAAAATGTAAAATGACACGGGTGGCGTGCACTGGTTGTCCACATTCCCAGTAGTGGTGCCCTCGGTGGTGGTCTGCTGCATCTTGGTATCGCCACTGCAACCAGTAATTGACTACAGTGGTTGCATGCCAGCACTGCATGTCATTGCAGCTAGAATGGAAACCTAGACCGGCAAGGGACCACCGGAGCAGTGGGGGATTTTCGGGTGAGGAATATTTTACATTATGTTGAAGGGAATCTGTCACCAGGAAAATCCCTGTTAAAGGGGTTATCGCATGATTAATCTAAAAAATTAAAATCATATAGTTCATGACAATCTTTTTAACAAAGCTAGAACCAGCCCTGTACCTCACATGGATCCTGAGATCTCCCCATTCATTGTTCTGATAGATTTATATCAAGCTGAAAGCTCAAGGGGAGTGTCTTTCCTGCTGCAGCTCAGGGGCGTGTCCATGTTCTCCCTTTCACAGCTCACTGGGCGTGTCCATGCTCTCCCTTTCACAGCTCAGGGGGCGTGTCCATGCTCTCCCTTTCACAGCTCAGGGGGCGTGTCCATGCTCTCCCTTTCACAGCTCAGGGGGCGTGTCCATGCTCTCCCTTTCACAGCTCAGGGGGCGTGTCCATGCTCTCCCTTTCACAGCTCAGGGGGCGTGTCCATGCTCTCCATTTCACAGCTCGGGGCGTGTCCATGTGTGCTCTCCCTTTCACAGCTCAGGGGGCGTGTGTGTGTGCTCTCCCTTTCACAGCTCAGGGGGCGTATGTGCTCTCCCTTTCACAGGGGGCGTGTCCAGGCTCTCCCTATCACAGCTCAGCAGGCAGTGGAAGGATGAAACTAAGCATGTGCGGCCATCTCAGTGAGCTGGTCAAAGAAATAAGAAACAAAGAGCAGGCGGCGCCATACAGATGCATTTTATTGAATAATCGCAGCTTATCTATTCTATATCTTAGGATATGTGTCATTTTTCTGGTTGCAACTTCCAGAGTAAATTGTAGGGGACGAACCCTTTAAACCAACTTTGCAGGGGTAGCTCGGCTAAATGTAATGATAGCTTTCACTTAGTAATGCGTTTCTTCACACTGGAGAAAACGTACTGTTAACGCATTATTCACACAACCGTATTTTTGCTGTGCATCCGATTCACATCTTTGTGTATCAGACGAGGAACAATTTATTTCAATGGGGTCACAAGATTTGTACAAAACAGTGTCTATTCAGAGGACCCCCAAAAGAAATTTTGTATGCTTGTCTGTTTAGGCATTTATTACATAGTGCGGGACACGTGGAAGGGGAAAATGCAGGATCCGTACGGCCGGTGTCCGTATTTTGTGGATTTGTGGTTTGCGATCCCAAAGCGGACGTAATCATGTGCATGGGGCTTAATTCAAATGCAGGTGCACGGTTAAAGCCGAGTAGTTCACACCCCAGTTACTTAGTCAGTTATTTCCATCAGTGATTGTGAGCCAAAACCAGTAGTGAAACCTACAGAGATCAGGTGTAATGGGAAGATCTGCACCTGAAGTGTGAAGTCGGCCTAAGTTCCCCAAGGTTGGGCCTAAGCTGCTCTGCGCACACTTGCTCCTTTGCCTTCCTTTACCAGTCCTCCTTCTTTCTTGGTTGACCAGGCCAGGTTCCCGCGTAGTCTCCTCTGGCCTGGTCAGTCATGGAAAGGGACAGGCTGGCAGAAGAAGCAAGTGTGCATAGTGTCATTGGTCCACCCTCGGTGCACTTAACGCCTCATTTTGTATAGAGATTAAACGTACTGCAGAATGACGCAACAGATGACTAAGTGAAAGGTGTCCTTACATTCAGATGACCTAGCTCTATAAGCCATTGTGTCTGGTTTAGAGGGGTTGGCCAGTTTGTATTACTAGCTGCACGTGTTCCCAGCACAGCATGGGCATGCTCATCTGGGGACCTGCATGTAAACATGAATTATTCATATTAAACCATGGTGACAGACTCCCTTTAATTCTTTCATTACATTTTTTGATTTTGAAATTTTTTGGGCCGTTTTGTGTACAATGTGGTAAACCTGGCACTGCCATCCACCCCTTTAGTTTTTTCCATTCTGTTGAGCTTTCTTTTGGTGTTGGAGTGATTTCCCTTTTTAGCCTTTATGCTGCTAATGGCTATGAAGCCACTAATTACGGAGCAGAATTATAGGCAATGGATGTAGCAAACAGGGAATATACATTTGTAATTGCCACATTCTACACAAATGGCCCTTCAATAACGTAATAGGATTTTTCTAGTTAACACAACAAATGACCTAAGGGTACGCCATCAGTATTAGATTGGTGGGGGGGGCCGATTCTTGGCACCCATGGCACCCTACAACCTCATCGCTGTTTCATTGGTCCATACCCCAAATGCCATACACATAGTGGCGTCTGTCATGTGAGTTGGACTCCCACCAGTATGATATTGAGGGCCTATCCTGAGGACACGCAGTCAGTATTATCTCAGAAAACCCTTTTGAATACAAAAAGTTCATGATCACATTGGCATTCATGCACGTGAATTCGGTTATAGAACATTTGATTAATCCTGTGCCATATATATCTTTTGTTTTTGCCTCTCATTTCAGAGCGCTTTGATCACCACTGTCCCTGGGTGGGAAACTGCGTGGGGAAAAGAAACTACAGATTTTTTTACATGTTCATTTTATCTCTGTCATTTCTGACGGTCTTTATATTTGCTTTCGTTATCACGCACGTTATACTTCGTAAGTATGCCGGGGCACCCAGGTTTTGGGTTTTTTTCATCTTTCATCCTAATTTGTTTCTTAGTGGTTTTATTTATTTGCATGTGAAATATTGCATGGTGTATTGGGATCAGTTTTATGCTCAGGGCAGCACGGTTTCCAACGTATTATTCATTCCATAATCTCATCAGGCCTTTGTAAGGAAATGAACATGTACTGTATGGAGTTTGCTTCTTTAACTTCTCTTCTTCTGATTGGTACATTGTTTAACACTAGACTTGAGCCAGCTGACCTACTTTTCTTAAAAGTACTGATAAATTTTTTATTCATCTTAATGTAGTCAACGCCCACATAAAAAATTTATGTAATTTTCATTTTTCCCCAGTTTACTGAATTCTTCATCATTTTACTGTATGAACCAAAATGTTATGCATAATTTACTTCAGTGAAAAAAATATATAAAACCTTGGATAAATTGGAGATACCAACTAGTGTGCAGTGTTGTGCACATGATATCAATTAATCTGGCCCACAGGAGATGCCGGTTTTTGTTGCGTAGGGTGTATCATCCAGTCCTGTTACAGAAGATGGCCTGGCATCCAGAAGCAAAACGTCCTGTTTTGGGGGATATTCTGCTCTACTGCCTTCTTGAGGTAGTGGGTCTCATCGAGTGAACAGTTCACTATATTCATTCCCCAAGAACTCCATTAGTGGCAGTACTGAGTCATGTAGCAGATCTCCCTGTGTTGGCTACAGTAGGGCTAGGCAATTTTGCCAAAAATAAATTTTTTTTTTTTCCAACTCTGTAGATGATTTTCAATTTGAATCTCATTTTTCAAAAAAATACCAAGACGGTACTGAACCATTTACCAGGAGGAGCACTTGTAGAGGAGTGCAGGCCACCGACGTGCTGGTACATGTCACCAGCATCCCTTGATAGGTCATTGTTTACACCAACCAAAATGTTTTTTGTTTTTCGTTTTTCCTTCCAGTGCTGTGGATGGGTCATCGATAGCGGATTGATGTGGGTCATGCATGGGGCACTGCCACCAGTCAACCTTTTTCTGGAAGCTGATGCTGTACAGTAGATGGGAGTAGGGGCAGACTGGGAACTTTGTGGCCCTGGGAAAATCCCAAAAGTTGTAGGTCCAAAATGACAGAAGGCAGGAACAACACAAGTAGGCGGCCAGCACTAACATAATGCAGCTCATCACCACCCCCAGCAGAACCAAATACCATAGTGCAGCACAATATATCGCCTAGTAGAACCAAATACTGGCCCCCAATACAGCCCAGGAGTACCATCTATAGCCTGACCCCTTGTTTGCTGCTCTAGAGAGGAGATGTTTATGGCAAAATGTTGGAATACTCTAGGTTTTAATGTGGTCCTACAATTTGACAATGCGGACCTTGTACACAAGAAAAAGGTCTTCTGTCTATGGTAGGCAGTCAGAACCAAATGATCCGGTTATGCCAATATGGAGTCGCAATTGTGGGTCACCTGATCCTCTGCAACATACCAGGCTCAGAATGGTGAGGTGGCACAGGGCCCGTGCAGAGGGCAGGTCCTCCAGTGCCCCTATCTCATACACCATGGAGTGACAACTCTTCACTTGTCTTTGTTATGGTGAAGCACTGCAGCAGCCACAAGAGGAAGAGCTATAACGGTAGTCTCTGCCCACCAGGGGTGTCTATCAATAGAGTGCTGTGCTGCAGTGTCAGGGCAAGCGATGCGCGCACATGTTCCTATACCTGTGCTCCCAGTTCTAGGCACGACAGTGCTCGCCTGTCTCCCTGGCTAAGCCCAGCATTCCTAAAATGACAGCCCTTCTCAGCCAGTGGTAGTGCCTCAGTCGCTACTGACTGTGTGAGACAACACCAGGGGCAGTGTCACTGGCAGTCTCCAAGCAGATGGTCCTGAGAGCCGTGTCTCTCTCCCCCATGCTGCTGCTGTCTCTCCTGCCTTTTTGTCTGCACCTCCTCTCCAGCCCCTCCTCTCCCTCCCCGGCAGTGTCTTCACTAATCTTTATTCAGAAACGAGGTGGACTTATGAGGAGGCAGTGAGGCAAAAGACAGCGGGTTGGTGAAAATCAATTTGACGAGTCTGTAAAGAAACAGAATCCTCAAAGGCGAATTAATCAAATAAATTTGATCGGCCAGCCCTAGGCTACAGCTGACTGGCCTTCCATAGGTTGTTACTTTTATGTGTATGCATCTTATTAGGTTCTGGACAAGGTACCCTTTATACTTGTATGGACACTTTCTCCTGAGGAGTGGGAGCCAAAGGGACTACTTTTGTATTGTATTTACTTGAAAATAAAATTATAGCTGGTAAAAAATATGCTAATATACTAAAACAGCATCATGTGAATGTATTATATTTTGACATTCGGCAGATTCTAGCATGATCCTGTTCACTATTCACGTGAAAAAAGTTTTATTTTATTTTAATTATACAAGTCTCCAGACTGCCGAAAGCACACTCCATTATTTTTTGCCGATATAGTCTGAGTCTGACTGTTGGGGGTCTGGTTTTACCCCTCCAATCAGGGACTTGTGCTCCCCCTATTTGAATGGAACGGGTCACACCAGCGCATCGTCTCCATTCATTTCTATGGGACTGTCAGCAATGCATAAGCACTCGGCTATCTCTGGCAGATCTGTAGTGCTGAATGGAGCTGCAAGTGGGTATGTCTTAATACAACAGTGAAGGCAAATTTTGTACAGTGTTGGGAAATTACCATATTCTGAATGGCGACTGTGCCTGCAGCTTCTACTCGGGATGAGCCCAGTAAGGTCGCTGCCGTTTTTGTGTGGTGAGGGGCACTGTGGGTAGAGTGTACAGAGTATCAGTGTAACATCTTTGCACTATGAATTCATCCGTCGTGTGGTGTATGGCCAGTGACTGGCACCGCAGCCTCCAGTGTGTGTATGCTTTGACAAGGAGGAAAGGGCCTGCCCCTGGCACTGCCGTTTTGAAGTGGCCCTCTACATGTGGAGGGCAGTAGGGTTTGTGAGAGGCAGACAGTGGCAGAAATGCCTGCTGTATGTATGACAAGTCATAGGGTCCACTAGTGTCAGAGCGTTGGTTTCCTGGAGTCGGAGCACCCAGAGATCTCTGCAGCTGTATGCCACCTGTAACCGTACTCACTCCTTCTGTCAGTGGAGCCTTCACATTTATGACCTGTCTGACTTGTCTTAAATCCCACTAATAAGGTACAGGGACGTCAGATGCAGTATATTGGACTGTACTTTATAGGGGCTTATTAACCCAGAGAGAGAGAGGGTGATATTTACATGGGACTGTATGTTGGAGGAGGCTGGAGGAAGGGAAGTGATGCTGATTACATGGGACTTAATTTTGGAGGGGAGAGATGTTATTTAGACTAGTAATGGTTCCCTTGCAGAAATACGTATTTCATAAGTATTCATAAATCTTAGGGCATCTCCACACCACCGCTATTTATTTCTGTCCATTAGATGAGCAGAATGACAAAAATAATGGAAGTGCTGGATCGGGCGCAGAACTGAGTTGTACAGGCTCCATGGACTATAATGGCATCTGTTCAGTTTCTGTTCTGGATCTGTCTTTTTACCAGACAGTCTTGCAAGCGAGGCTTTGTTGTCTGGGCTTTTTGACAAAATCAGCAACAGAGGCCCCGAACTGAGCCTCTGACGCAGATGTGAACAAGCCCTTAACATTATGTAAGCCTATGTATTTGTTTCTATTACAGTAACGTTCATACTCTTCCTCTGCTAAAAATGCTCCCCTAATATTATAAGCAAATTATTTTTATTCTTCCGGGGGGGAATGTAATGCGACCTCTGTGTGAGGGTGTTCTGACAGCAGATGTCAGAAGATCAGGCAGTTTATTTTCAGTATATGGGCAACATTTATGCGGATTCTGCAGACGAATCCAGACCCATTCAGCTTGAATGGGTCCGTGATCTGTCCGCACTGCAAAAAATAGAAAGTGTTTCTTAATGACATCCTCGGGAAATAGTGAATGTATAGAGATAGTAAAATAGTATACATTTATCACAGCGTCAGCCTCTTTAGTGCCTCTGTAGCAGTTCATTTTCAGCAAACAGGCGATGAATTTAGAATGAAAAGGACCACTTAAAGGGACCCTTAACATACAAATGAATGATACAAGTAAACAATAGACAATTGTGACCACTCTGGTTAGTCTACAGGGTTTTCAGTATGCTCCGAAAACACTTGTAGAAGCCCCACAGAGAACACAGGGTTGATGTTGAGGTGAGGGGTTCTGGGGAATGGATGAGGGGGCATGGCAGAATTTATCTTTTTTTTTTTTCCCCTATTGCCGACCCAGTGGGGGAATGCCCCTCCTGCAGCCAGTTGTCTTACCGCAAGACACTTCATACTGATGAGAAGTAGGGTAGCGTGACTGAAAGCTCTCCTGTAAAGAGGTTTCAAGTGAGAGGAGCAGGCTCAGACAGGAGCATGTACGTCAGCATGTACAACTGTAGTGCCAATATCAGGTGGCTTTTTCTCTATTAAAAAAAAGCAAAAACATTAAAGTATATTTGAAAAAATATTTTTAGAACATTCACAGCATTTTTAAATCAAGTTTTTTTTGTTTGTTTTTTTAAGTTACTCTTTCAATTATTCTAAAAGTTGACTACAGCTTCACTGTTTCCACTTTTTTCAGTCCTGTTTCTGCTGAAATCAAGTGTAAATTGAATATTAAGTGTGGGCCATAACGTGCAGTTTTGCTTTGTCCCTCTTATTTTCTTTTTATTTCTAGGCTCGCAACAATCTGGATTTCTCAATGCCTTAAAGGACAGTCCGGCAAGATATCCTTTACCTCAGTAACATGTAGTAAAGCTTAGCCATGGAATTTAAAAGAAGGGTTTATATATAATTTGCTTGCACTTGTAATATGGAAAATTATTTTCGTAGGCATCGATTTATTTGTAGTGCGTGTGTGTGTATATATAAATCCTTCACAGCAGCCTGCCCCTTTAACAGATACCTCCACAGCCGCCTTTTTATTAGTGACTTCCACAGGACCCCATCTCCTTAACAGTGATTTCTAAATTACCCTGTCCCCTTAACAATGGCCTCTACAGTAATCTGCCCCTTAACACTGACCCCCATAGCGGACCATCCCCTTAACTGTGACGTCCACCGTTCCCTGCCCCTTTAACCTCCCCAGCATCCTTCCCCCTTAAACAGTGACCTCCACAGCAGCCCGCCCCTTAACACTGTTAAAGGAATCTCTTGTGATTTTTGTCAACTCACTAATGTATGGACAATTCATTGTCTGAGGAATGAAAAAACTGAAGTTGATACTACCGGTAGTAATATCTGTTAGGGGGGTGTCACACACAGCTTTGTGGCAATTAAGGAGACATACAGTATGAGTTTGCTCTTGATGTTTCCCAATCCCTCCCAACCCACTTCTGGCTCTGACTCAAATAACTGTATAAAAAAGCTGTGTGCCATGCTGCACCACCCTTAGGCTCCATTCACACATCCGTGTGTGCTTTGCTGATCCCCAAAACACGGACACCAGCAATGTGTGTTCCGCGTTTTGCGGACCGCACATCACCAACACGCTCATAGAAAATGCCTTTTCTTGTCCGCAATTGCGGACAAGAATAGGACATGTTCTATTTTTTTGTGGAACGGAAGTTTGGACCCGGAAGTGCGGATCTGCAATTCCGGATCCGGGCGGGACAGTATGTCCCCATAGAAATGAATGGGTCCACAATTTCGTTCCGCAAAACGCGGAACAGAATTGCGGACGTGTGAATGGAGCCTTATGTTGTTCCTTCACTAATGTGGATCTTCCTTGACTTTTATTTCACCGTCCTCGAAGCTGTGGTGTGTTTCTTTTCTGTTTGGTCAATTGTTGGCTTGTCGGGTTTCCACACATATTTGATAAGCTCAAATCAAACTACCAATGAAGATGTAAGTACAGGAATTGCGCTATAGAGTATTATTTCTTTAGTACTTATGTAGTGGCAACCAATGTGGTTGTGTTTTAGAGATTACATTACCCTGTAATATTACGACTTACCCAAGAGCTGGGATTATTCATGATGAGCATTAACCATTGTTTTGTGCTATGTAAATCTCATAAAGATATGCTGTGTGTGTATAAAAATATCAAAAAGGTAGAATAATATCAAAAGATCTTTTATTCATCCATGTTATCGCGATAGACTTTCTACCTTTGCGTATTGCCAGTCTACTACTACTCAGGGGTGTAGCTATAAGGGAAGAGGCTGCTTTGGGGCCCATCTAGGAGGAGTACTAAAAGATTTTCTTGTCAGGACCCTGTCAGCAATATTATACAGTAACACTGTAGGAAACGGACAGAGCGGCTGCCGGGCCTCGTCTGAGAGCACGATTGACTATCCTCAGGAGTTGGGGTTGCACAGGAGTAGGGAGTTACAAAAAAGTTGCTGGGAGAGCGGGGCCAATTAAAATATTTGCCATTTCTAGCTACGCAACTGCTACTACTGCAGTAACAAATACAGCAAAGGCCAGATATTAGTACAGTACTAAATGTTTTTGCTGGTCTGAGGGGAGGGGGGCCAGGTCTATATCCCTACTTTTCTTAGTGTCCACTCTATCCCTGGCTTCCCCATCTGCTTAGTTGGAACGGTTGATTGATCCAGTAAAACCAACCTGAAAGTTACTATTGAATAGTAATGTCTTAAGATGACCTGGTTTTATATTTAGACTTCTTCTATACGTGAAAAATGCCACTTGCTGAAGTGAGTCAACACCTTTAATTAGATCCTATTTAAGCTCATGGCTTTCATGGTCAGCCAGTCTGGAATACAATCTATTTGCTAGCCACATAGTATTCTACCTGAATACAGTCATCTAGTGAGCCTGTGCAGTATGTAAGATGTCAGACTCCAATATCGCTGTGTAAAGACTACTTGCAATTTGTAGCACTTCCCATAGCAGTAAGTCTTTTATTCTCCTTATAATTGCAGATTAAAGGTTCCTGGTCAAGTAAACGAGGGAAAGAAAACTATAATCCTTATAGCTATGGCAATATTTTCACAAACTGCTGCTCTGCTCTTTGTGGACCAGTGAACCCAAGGTAAAGTTCTTGGAAGCCCTACCTGTGTCATTGGGCATGTTGCCTAGTAATACTCGCCTGGCTAATGATGCCTTTCAACCCCCTTTAACGCGGACATGATTTCCATATTTGGTACGGAAGCACAGCCTCTTTTTACCTCTGTTTTGTGTGTATAATTTTCTTTTCTTTCTTTTTTTAAGCTTAATTGACCGCAGAGGAATTGTGCAAGCCGATATGGCACAATCAGTCACACCATCCAATGGATTGACTATGTATGGTTCTACGCAATCCCAGAGCAATATGGTAAGATGAGCTAAGTATTAAGTCTTTCAGAAAAGCTGAGCCTTACGTGCTTGATCTCGTTTTAAAGGGTTTTAGACTTTAATCTATAGTACAGCTAACTATTGCAGCCGAAGAGCTGCTGATTGAGAGTCTAAGATAAAGTGTGCTTCATGTGATGGTGCTATTGTGATGCTGTGCCATTTTACAACTGTACAGCACGTGTTCCGAATCCCAAAATTGCCAAGTGTCAGGAAACAAAGCAAATAACATAATAAAAAGGCAGACGGGATTGTGTGATCCCACAGATGTGCTGCTGAAGGATTTCATATCCTTCACTTGAGCACGCAGACATGCCAGTAAAATCGGTGTGCTCTGAGTTCTTTAGCATAGCGCTCAGCTTTCCACTTTCTTCTCAGTTTTGTGAACCTGTAGAATTATTGTATATTCACTTATATTGAACATGCAGTATTACTTTTCTTACAATATAAATTATTTTGTTAACAACTAAAGAGGACCTTAAATCTGTGTACATTATGGTCATAGAGTTGATCAGATGACGTAAAATGGGAATCTCCCTAAAGTGGAGTTATAGAGTTTACAATGTGTATGAAGATCCTTATGTTCATCAAGTTACGTGTGGCGTGGACAATGTTTTTTGTTTTTCTCCTCCATTTAATACAACACACTTAAATTTCTTATGTCGACATGTCTCAGAGAAGAAGAAAATTAACTTTGCTAACGAACCCAAGCACAGTTTAGTCTTCAGTTTCTAACTTACACTAGAGAAATTAAAGGTAATCTGTCACTGATTTTATGGTGTCCAACTCCGAACTATGGGCAAGATAAACTAGTGACGGGTCTCCTTTGCAAAATACTGGGTCACTTTTTTGCCAAAATCTTGTATTGCATGGCTCCGGCGCATGCCAATGAGTCCCCATATTCATGAGCTCCTGGCTCTCCCCGCCCACCTGCTGCTGATTCATATGGGAAAAACCTGTCATAGGCAGGAGGGCGGGGAGAGCCGGGAGCTCATGAATATCAGGACTCATTGGCATGTGGCGGAGCTGTTAGAACCTAGCAGCAGAAACCGGTGACAGATTCCTGATTCTGCCATTGAGATACAGAGGACTTACTGTTTATAGGGAATTTTCATGCTCCATGTATTGATGGTAGTATAAATATGCAGCACACGGAATATTCTTTGCAATGTAAAGGTAATTTTATTTAGTGATTTTCACAATAAGAGGTTCATGGTCTAGTTTATAGGAAATATTAAATGCTGCGTAACCACTATCCATATATGAGCCACTATCCATATATCGTCCCTGACCACAGAAACCCCAAACCGCTGAAGAAGGTCTCTATGGACCGAAACATCCGACTCGTATATGGATAGTGGTTACGCAGCATTTCATTTTCTATAAACTGGATCTCATGAACCTCATATTGTGGAAGTCACTAAATAAAATTACCTTTAAATTGCAAAGAATATTCTGTATGCTGCATATTGATACTACTGTTGGATGACCGCCTGGTCTTTGCTGGCACCGGGAAGAGCAGAACAGTGTGTGGTATTCCGTTCTCTAATATACTGGCTCCATGTATTGATGACCTATCTTCAGAAGAGATCATCAGTTTCAAATCAGGGGAGTTCTGACACCTCGCTCCCTCAACGATCAGCAGTTTCCTCCAGCCTATGGCACTGGAACTGAAACTCTGATTGGAACAGGAAGGTCCATTCAAAGTGTAGTGGCCGTGCCAGTTTACTGCCGCTGAACTCCCTTTCAGTTCATAAAAAAATCATTCATATTTTCATCACATTTCTGTTCCAGCACCACAGCTCTTGTCTCCACCCAACCAGAAGTGATGGCGGTCCCATTTTTGATCACATGATCTCTGCAGTATCACGTGTGCAAGAACGGCATGTCAATAGCAGTGACGTGCTGTTCTTGAAAAGGTGACCTATGAGTCCACTGACTGCAGCAGCCATGTGACCAAGAATGACATGCCATCACTTATGGTCCCTGGTGGGATGGAAGCTGCGGAGCTAAAACATGAGTACATTCACAAGTGATGGTGTGTGGTGTTTTTTTGTGGACACTTTGCTTCTACTGCCTGCCATTAAATTTTCAATTATGTTGGAGAACACCATAAGGCTTCGTTCACACTTCCGTTTTTCACTGACGTGTGCTGTCTGCAGTTTCTGCGGACAGCACATGTACCCATTGATTTAAATGTGTCTGTTCACATTTCAGTATTTTTCTACTGACCGTGGGTCAGTAAAAAAAAAATCACTGAGACCTGCACTACTTTGATCTGTGATGTGGACCAAGCACGTTCATGGAAGTCTATGGGTCCGTGAATATCACTGACACACCTCCATGCTGTGTCTGTTGCGTCCATTTTTCACTGATGACTAATAGGAGAGTTTTTGGAAATTTAATTTTCAGCTTACGAATGACACGCGGACCAACCACGGATACTTCACGGATGAAACGTGTACACTTTTTTTCACGGACGTGACACTGACACGGAAATGTGAACAAGGCCTAAAGCTCTAATTGGAATAGCTCTTAAAGGGCCAGAGCTTTTATATAACTAAATTAGAGTGGAATTTTCTTAATTTTTCTAATTATATTGAGAGAGAGTTTATATTTTGGTTTCCTATTACTTAATGGGTTTCCCAGGGTGGTGAATGATCCTTTTTAAACTAAATGATGGCAGGAAATCGTTATTCTCTTAGACTTATTCTACAGTATTGGACACATGGTTATAAGTTGGACTTTTTCCACTTGCTGCACTTCCTTTGATATATCCCTGTTACAGCTGGGAAAACTAATTTCACACAGTTATGTTCAGTCGGGAAACGCGCTCATGTGACAGCCACATTTCCACATATAATGCCATGAGTACGGTACAGTAATGGACGGGCAGGAACTCACAGCATCATAAATCATGATGCTCTGAGTTCAGGTCCGATGAGCAGTGTTTGGTCCAGGAAATGCATCTAGTACATAAAGTGTTTTTCTTGGATACGCTCATGTGCTCATACACTTAATGTAATGGTTGACTTGTCTAATAAGTATGCTGCAAGCATGGACATCAACGCTAAAGTATATTTTGCCTGCTATTATTTGTTACTGAACAAAACCAATCAATGCCATTATGGAAAGATAAATTCATTTTTGTGTTGCTTAGCAAGCCATGTCGGAGAATGGCTTCAGCGGTTTCTTTCAGCTGACAGATCATTAGCTTAGAGCTGGAAAGAACAGATGCTCTTTCACCTATTTATACTGTGATGTGAGAATGTCTGTTTGTGCCAGGCAGGCGAATTGATTGCTGGGTAACAACTTATCATTTTGTGGTACTACTTCTAGTATTTATGTAAGGTTTTACAAATGAATTGGTGCACGCATGAACTTCAGAAGAAATCTGTTTTTATACGCTTTTTAAACCTATAAAGCCCTATACTGTGGTTTTAGAAGAAATCTTAACCGGTCTATGTAGTTTTGGACTGTTGCTCTACCTAAAGACCTGTGGACTCTCCTGACACTTCAGTAAACACCTAATTGTAACATCAGCTTTGTTGTTTCCATTACTCTAAGTTATCGGAGCGGAAAAGCGAAAATAACAGAGATGCTGAATTCAGCTCATAACTGACCTGAACGGAACCTAACTGATCCTAGTAACTTTTAGGCCCCTTTCCCTCGAGAAGGTTGTCTGCACGGGTGCAATGCGTGACGTGAACGCATAGCACCCACACTGAATCCTGACCCATTCATTTCTATGGGGCTGTGTACATAAGCGTTTTTTTTTTTTTTTCACGCATCTGCTATGCTTTGCGTGAAAAAACTCAGCATGTTCTATATTCTGTGTTTTTCACACAGCCCTGGCCCCTTAGAAGTGAATGGGGCTTCAGTGAAAAACGCATTGCATCCGCAAGCAAGTGCGGATCCAGTGCGTTTTTCACTGATGGTTGCTAAGAGATGTTTTTAACCCTTCAGTTTATCATGTGCTTGAAAAACGCATCAAAGCGCATTGCACCCGCGTGGTGAAAAGTGAACGCAATCACATACAAAACTGACTGAACTTGCTTGCAAAATGGTGCGAGTTTCACTGAACGTACTCTGAACGCATCCGGAGCCGATCCGTCACGCTTGTGTGAAAGAGGCCTTAAGGAGTTCTGTTCCGGAGCCAGCATTTTTAGCAGAGAAAATAATTTCTGCAGACGGGATTTTTCTGTCCACTGTTTTCGACGGAATATGTCAAGCTACTTTCACACTTGCGTTAATTCAATATTTAGATCCGGCAGAGGATCTCAATACCAGAATTAAATGGATCAGTTTGGATTTTCCACATCAGGATGCATTTGTTCCGTTAGGATGCAGTTGTGTGAAATTATAGCTGATCTGTCACTAAGTACATTGAAAGTCAATGGGTGACGGATCTGTTTTTTAGGCTCTTAAAAAAATGGATCCGTCACCATTGACTTGCATTGTTTTCAGTGCCAGATCCTTTTTTTTTTTTTTCATTTTTATGACCGAACACAAAAACACAGCTTGCAGCGGTGCTTGCACTGTCCCATCTTTATCATCATTTAGCTGTCCATCTTTAAATACACTGATATATCTTACATTATATTCAGTAGCACTGCTAGTTATCTCAGGGCTTTGAAAGTCTGCTGCAATGGATGTGATCTAAAAACCAAGTGGCAAAATGACTAAACGTAATACTCCAATTTTCTGTCTTTAAAAAATCACACATTTTGATGCAAGCCTCTTTTGTTCAAAACTTTTGTGAGGTCATGGTCCACGCTTGCAAAAACAGTGGGTGGTGCTTGTCCTAGCACATTATCAGAATATACGCACCTAGCAGGCATAGATTTCAGTTCTGGCACATGGACAGCTCGCTAGCAGATTGACTGGTGTATAAAATGCCCGTCCTAATAAAACATCACCCTACATTTACTTCTCCCTTCATAATAACAGAAGACGCTGCTGCTATAGCTCGTGCCTTTTTTTTTTTTTTATTTTATTTTTTATAAATGGCTGCTGTAAAAGTTGGTCATGTATTATTGTGAAATGCAGTGCTTTTAACAAAAACAATACATTGTTTTTCTGTTCTGTCTTGGGGTGCACTCAATACACTTCTTTTAGACAGTCCTACATTTTAAAAAAATATCGTAGGTTTACAAAGGTCACACAGCTCCTGTTTTCTCTGAGCTGACCATTTTAAACCTGGAAAAAGGCAGGGAAGGTTTTTAAAAGGTAGAAATTTACATTCACTTCTTCAGTGCTGCATCTCCAATCCTCCCAGCCAGGCTTACATGACTGCAGAAATATACTGCATGGGACATCACTGGGCTTAGCGGTGTTGTGGCCTACCTGCGGTATAGGGGACATCATGGCTGCGGCAGCAGGGATGATCAGAGTGGTAGTGCTGGAGCAGAGGAGGTTTGAACCCTTGAGTTTACCTTATTTTATTATCACCCTACTTGCCCTTGTGTACTGAGTGATGTGAGGGGATGCTGAAATGCTAGGTGGGTGGGCATTGGGTTTAATGTATGGATATATCACCTGATGAGCTCTCGTGGATTTTCAGAGTAAGTACTGTACAGTGGCCTCATTAGGTCGAAGATGAATTTAATAATTAGGTTGTGGAGTGAAATCTGGTGACAGGTCGACATTAATCAACATGTGTGACAGCAGCTCACAGTACAAAATGTGGTTATCGCTTGTCCCAGCTTCTGTCTAAGACGCTGCTCACATCAGGTTTTGAGTCTGTTTAGCTTATACATATAACTTACATGCTAAAACTTTTAATGTGTTTTATTTTTATGTATGTTGAGGTACTTTCACACTAGTGTTTTGGATTCCGTTTGCGAGATCCGTTTCATGGCTCTCAAACAGTCCAAAACGGATCAGTTGAGCCCCAATGCATTCTGAATGGATAAGGATCCGTTCAGAATGCCTCAGTTCGGCTCGGTTCCGCTTCTATTCTGTTTTGGAGGCGGACACCGAAACTCAGCTTGCAGTATTTTGGTGTCCGTCTGAAGAAGCGGAGCCTAACAGATCAGTCTTTAATTACAATGTAAGTCAATAGGGAAGGATCCGTTTTCAATGACACAATATGGTGCATTTGAAAACTGATCCGTTCCCATTGACTTTCAATGTAATTCAAAACAGAAAAATGACAAACGGATCCGTTCTGAACGGATACAAACGTTTGCATTATAGATGCGGATGTCTGTGCCAATAAACAGACGGATCTGCACTAACGCAAGTGTGAAAGTACCCTTAAACATAGAGATATTAGCATCAGCTTTTATTTAAAAAAATATTTCCATGTACTAAAAAGGAATTTAATATCTATGCGTTTGCCAATGAAAATTCATGTACTAACTAAATTAAATTACAACATAGTCTACGCTATTCTGTCCTAAAAGTCTCTTGTCCCAAAAAATATTTAAAAAAATAATTAAGCTTGCAATTTATAGACCTGTTATGTGGCTTAATCCGAATTGGAGGAAAACAAATTTGCCCCTTTTTAAGAGTGATTATTTAATTTATATATGCCTGATTATTTTTCATATTTATTGGTAAGTACACAGTCAATGCTGTGAGGCTGCGTTCAGACTGCCGTAATGCAGCCACATTTTAGTGTTCATATTGTATCTATGGTTCAAGTGAACTATGGAGATTTGGGTGTGGTTCACTAAGATTTTTAAGATTTTGGGAATAATATTTTTGGTGGATCTTAAATTAGGATCTTGGGAACACCTAACTGCTGTGTAAGCTGTGAGTTTTTATCCTGGGCTTTGTTCAGATCTGCATTGTAGGCTGGTAAAAAGCTGAGCTGGACACAAATGGTCAATGGGCTCTGTCTGCCGCCATTCATGCTCATCATTTGACAGATCAAGCACTTCTGTTATTTTCATTCTTCTGCTCCTATAATGGAGCAGAACACAGGGAATATTAGCGCAGATGTCGGCACTAATATTTGCGCTGCCTTAAAGGGGATGTCCTAGTGCAACAATGTATCCCCTCTCCACAGGCTTGTATCTCTGGCAACCCAGTAGAGTTGAATGGAGCGGAAGCACACGTGTGTGTGTGTGTGCCACTCTTTTCAAATGAGGAAACCCTGTCCCCTTCTAGTGAATGGCAGGACCCCAGCAATCGGACCACCATCCATCAGACACTTATCTCTTGTCCTATGGGTAGGGGATAAGTTGTCATGGGACAACCCTTTTAAATCCGTAAAATAGAATCTAAACCTTTTCTAAAACCACAAAGTTGCAGCGGTGCTTCTTGTAGTACTTTGCACCTTCACATTTCATCTGCTCTGCTCAGCTTTTCCAGTATGCAGAGTAGGGATCCATAGAAAGCATATGGGATCCATACTCTGGAAAGACTGAGCAGAGCTGGTGACATGAGAAGGCTTAGAGCACTCCGAGAGGTGCTGCAGAACATTTGTAGTTTTATCAAAGGTTTAGATCCCCTTTTAATGTTTCAGTAACACTAGATCGATCCCAGCATTGACTTAAGAACCAATATTGTATGTCTTTTGAAAGCTAATTCTAACTCTTCTGTATTTTCTCTTCATACCTTTTTATTCTCCCTTTTGATTTACCTACCTTCACATCTGCCCTTTATTTTGATTTATTTTATTTTCTTTGAAATGCCCTTTATTTTCATATTTGTATTCCTCCATACCCCTCCGTTCTGCAGTGTGACCAAGACCAGTGCATTCAGAGCACCAAATTCGTTTTGCAGGCTGCAGCCACACCACTTCTGCAGACTGAGCCTACAATAACTACTGACGAGCCACCACTGCCTGGGAAGACAACCATAAGTGCACCATGTGCTCCTTTAGCGCTTGGCCAGCCAACACCACCATCTTCAATGCCAAATCTGAACTCAGAAGCTGTTTTAACAGACATGATACCCTTAAAAGAGGACATTGGAAACCATCAGTTCCTAACACCAGATGAAGCACCATCACCACCAGGAATGCTGCCAGCAAACAGCCCTGTGACTCACAGCCATACCATGCATGTCCTAAACCTTGTCAGCCAAGACTCTCTGCATGAAGACTCTGTGCGTGGTCTTGTAAAGCTCAGCTCTGTCTGACCAACTCTGACACTACCCATCAAACTTAACGCACAAAGGTCAAACCCTGTGATAAGATTGCACTCTGTGATTATGAAAAATGCCCACTGTACAGTAACAGTGGCAAAAAGTTATTTCGGCAGAGTTATCTCCATTTTACCCAAATGGTTAACTTTTTTTTTTTTTTTTTTTACCCTTTTTTAATTACCTCATTCTGCCTCATAAAAAAAATATTTTCATGAGTTACTCAGATGGACTTGCAGAAATGGCTGGAACGTCCTGTAAATGAGGAAACACAGCAGGATATCTGTGTTCTGGATGCAGTGCGTTGATCTGCTTGTCGGATTCTACATGTGTATACATTAATACTCTTTTGGATACTTCCTAACCAGTTCAAATACAGTGGATTTCATAAGCTAATTTTCTGGACCATCTTTCAGCCATTTGCCAAGCCTCTAAATATCAAGTACAAAAGTACAACAACCTGCACTGTGTTAAAGAATGGCAAGGTCATGTTCATTTTCCCAGGATACAGTGCTGCATTGTTCTGTTTGGTATGGATATACATGCTTTTTTTCCTTTTAGGTTATTTGTTTGGTTAAATTAAGAGCGTTGGGAAAAGGCACATTTTTATTTTTTAGTTCGTTGTACCTATTTTTTCTTTCTGATAATAAAGGGCTTTTGTTGCTAAATGACAATGCATCAAGTTGGTCACTTGTAAAAGTGTTTAGGTATGATATATGCCATCACACTTTCTTCCCAAATATCAAATAAAGTAACCTTTTTGTTTTCTTATAAGTCTCTGGTGAATTCTGTGAACATCAATAAGCTTTTTCCTTTGCATATACAGCTTACATATTGAAGTAAGATTTGTAGTTAAAGGTTTATTGTAGATGACTCAGTTTGAGGCATAATCATGTACATTTTTTTGACAGAAAAAAGTGTTTTAAATAAAGGCATTGTTATAAAACTATGTAAATCTTTGAATCATCTCTGAATGGTCATGATTTGAGTGGGTGATATAATAATCTTATGCATACGAGAGCCAACTTAGAAGACACAGTGGGACTGAGAACCAGCCCTCATATTGTACTCGGGCATCCAGATCTTTAGTGGACTGTGCTGTCCTACACTGCTTACCTGTTAAACATGCCCATTTTGATGAGACCAGCCAACAGTCTTATACTGTATGTACTGGGTTGTGCCAACAGTTGATGTTGAAAGGGAGATAGGGGGGTGCAGGGGTAGAAAATAGTGTCTCATTCTCCTGGAAGACAAGGCACCATGTGTCTGAGGGTAGGGAGGAATAGTGATTAATACTGATATGATAACCTATCCTCACCCGGGACCTGTGCCGATCAGCTGATTGAAGAGAAGTCCTATACACTTGAATAGGAAGGAACAGTCCCATTGAAGTGAATAAGTGGGCCTGTAATTACACCTGCTCGCCGCTGCGATGTCAACGGAGATCAGGTGAAGAGTGAAAGGAAGACTGTGCGCTTGCACGGAGCACAGACTTCTCTTCAACCAGTTGATTGGCAGGGGACCTGTCCTGACGATAGGTCATCAATATTAAAATCCCAAAAAACCACTAAGTCTCCTTCTAGTAGGTCAGATTGAGTACAAACCTTAATAAATCTACTGTATATTTGACTAATGATGTTTGTGGCTTTTAGAGGTCCTTTGACCTGCATGCTGATCCAGAGGAGGGCAATAATCCCCATGAGGTAGAAGCCAATTTAACTAATTTTAGGGGAAAAAAATTATTTCCCGACTCCAATTAGGCAATCTGAATAACTCCCTGGATCATCGACCCTTCTCGAGAATTCTAGTAACTATAACCTGTAATATTATTACACTCCAGGAATACATCCAGGCCCCTCTTGAATTCCTTTATTGTACTCACCATCACCACCTCTTCAGGCAGAGAGTTCCATAGTCTCACTGCTCTTACCGTGAAGAATCCTTTTCTATGTTTGTGTACAAACCTTCTTTCCTCCAGACGCAGAGGATGTCCCATAGTCACAGTCCTGGGGATAAATGGATGATGGGAGAGATCTCTGTACTGACCCCTGATAGATTTATACATAGTTATTAGATCTGCCCTCAGTTGTCTTTTTGCAAAACTAACCCGAATAACCCTAAATTTGACAACCTACTGGGTACTTTAGTCCACCCATTTCAGTTATTACTTTGTCTTGTTCACAGGAGCTCAAAAGTATACACAATACTCTGTCCCTCTAGTTGGGTCCTGAACCAGTTGGGAAAGGGAATTGTCTTTGGTTATAGCCAAGAACCTGTTCCATTTATAAGGTCTACAGGTTTCAGTTTCCCAGTCTATCTGGGTAGTTGAAGTCTCCCGTAATAACAACCTCATTATGATTTGCCTCCTCATCTATTTCTCTTAGTAGGTTTTCTGTGGACTCTGGTGTATTAGGTGGCTTATAACAAACCCCTATCAATATTTTATTATTTTCCTCACAGCACACTTGTTTTTGCATATCTTGACACCCTAGAAATAAAGATACGAGGTGCTATAAGGTAACCTTCACCTGAAGGAATTGATACAGTATTTCAGGAAGCATGGTGGGCCTACCTGTCTGTATGAAAACGTCATGCAATATTTAATGCTATTTAATAATTCCTGAAATACTCTTTAAGAAGAAATGTTAGTTGCTTTCCAGCTAGATGCTTTTTTACCATATCTGCAGGATATTGCAATTAGGTGTGTTTGGTAGGTGCCTGACCACTGGGATAGACATTAGTCCTAAGATCTGGGGTCCATTGTCCCTGTCTCTTGTGGAGAGATGTCCAAAACATTCATCAGATACCTAATGAATATGCAATTAATTGAAATGTTTTTACAATAGAATTTTCTAATATGTACAACCTGTTATTTTCTATTAGGATTTATCCGTTAAACCAGTATTCCTATCTTAAAAAGGACCTGTCAACTCTCCTGACATATCTATTGTAGTAACTTACTTGCATTCCCCATGGAATAATTCTGGAGCATCTGTTCCTATGATTCCTATGATGATCCATTCCTTTTTTCTAGAAGTTTATGAATTGCCAGCAGCTTGCAGTAAAGGTACAGATGAGTGTAACCAGTTGGTTACACTCATCTGGTAGCGGCAGCACTTATTGGGCAGAGTCAGACACACACACTACTGGTTACATACAACAATACCTTGACTGCTGGCAATTTATACACTTCTTATGAGTCTATGTTGTGCCATTCCTGCTAGAATAGATGCTTCAGAATTAGTATTACATGAGGAATGCAAGTAGTTAATAAAACTCTCTCAGGAGAGATGACAGGTCCTCTAAGCATTTATAGCATAAGATTGGAGATATCTTGGTACCCATTCTCTGACTTGGGCAACATCCATAGACTCTAATGGAGAGGGCCATACATACTGTATTGAAGTCTTGCAGTCGTAAATAAGTTGGGTAACGTGGGTGGGACCATCATTTATATCATAAATGCTTAAGACAGGAATACCCCTTTTAAAGATTACCTAGTATAAGCTATTTAACATAACATTGCATTACTGTAAGACTCCTACTGTCGTGAGACTGTAGAATGGAGGTGTACACATCACTATGGCTCAAAGCTCTAAAATTATGAATCTATTACAAGTGTTGATTAAAGCTCCATTTAGTTTTATGGAACTGTAAGGCATATGTATATAACCATTGTTTGGTATCTCAGAAAATATAAAAAGATGCATTTATTTAATCATGTATTGTTTTAAAGGGGTAGTCCAGCTGTTTATTAAAGAGCCCTCCCCCCCCCCCCCCATGGTGTAAAATACAGTGCCTTGTAAAAGCATAAACCTCAACCCCTTACTTTGCATTACAAGCTTGAATTTAAATAAAAGTAGAATAAAGAAAACTACCTTGTTTTGAAATAAATCTGTAAATAAAATCTGAAAAGTTGTGTATTTACCCCCTGTGGTATGAAATCCCTATATACAGGCTCGCCCAACCTTCAATTTCTTCAGGAGTCATCTAATTAGTTGTATACGGTCCCGTGTGCAGTCACATTACATGATCTGTCACGATGGACATACAGCTGTTAGGAAAAGCCTCGGAGTCTGCAACAGGAAGACCAAGGAACTCTCCAGACAGATCAGGGACAAAGTTGTGGAGACGTATAAATCAGGGTTATAAATATTCCAAACTTTGAGTATTCCAATGTTAACCATTAGAAACCATTCTAACATGGAAAGAAACATACAAACCGTACAAGGGAAGGTCATCCACCAAAACTCAAAAACTGAACCACGAGTGCATCAATCTGAGATTCAACAAAGACACCAACAAGAACACAGAAGGAGCCAAAGAGATCCACAGTGGAGATGGAAGTATCTGTTCATAGTAGCAACATAAGCTGTGTACTTCTTAAAGTGGGCTTTTATGAAAGTGGGTAAAAAAAGGAAAAAGTTTAGGAAAAAAACAGAATCCCGAAGAACATGAAAAATGCTTCTGCAGACAGATGAGACTAAAATTGAACTTGACCATAATGTGAAACATTGAGTTGCGCAAACCCAACTCTTCTGATGACCCTAAGAACCCCATGCCCACATTGAAGCATGCTGTGGAGTTTCTTTTCATCAGAATGAACTGGAAAACTGTTCAGAATTTAAGGAAAGTTGGATGGCACTACATACAAGGCAATTGTTTAAGAAAGCCTGTTATAGCTTCAGACTGGGCCAGAGGTTTACCTTCCAGCAGGAGAATGACCCTACTGCATAAGTTACACAAGAATGGTTTAAGTGGAAACTTTTAAATGTCCTGGTCAAAGAACCCGTGGCATGATTGGAAGACTGGTGTATACCAACACAACCTAAATTGAAGGAGATGGAGTAGGTTTGCCTGGAAGAATGGTAAAAATCCAAGTGCTAGGTGCCATATGCTAAGCATACCCTGAGAGACTTGTATCTTTAATTGCAGCATAAGGTAGCTTCAAAAAGTATTGACTTTCAGGGTGTGAATAAGTACATTACATTTCTCTGGGGTCTTTCTTCATTATTGTTTCTGTCACCGCTAAGTGTTTTGCACATCTAAAGCTGTAGACTTGTGTAAATCAAATGTTACAAACCCTTCAAAAATCTAATTTATGCTTTTAATGGTCCCCCGTGGGTCTCTGACAGCACTTTGACCCCCCCCCCCCCCAATCAAAACCTTTGTCATAAAATCAAATGTTTTCTGTAAGTACAGTTGCATTTAAACATATTTTTAACATTGTTAAAAAGGAAAACGTGAAAGTATTTAACTATAGATTACAAAGAGTCCCAGTCTAAAACATCTGTTTCTTCCATTTGAATGTGTTTGAGGGGGTCTTAAGTGCTACGTACTGGAGTGTATGACAGGAAATAAGTGTAAATTAAAGAGGTTATCCGAGCCTAAAAAATGTCTCCCATATTCCTGTATACACTGAATATACTTACCTGGCTTCCTGTGCCGCTCCTCATCCCTGCACAGCCGCTGCTTCTCCCCGTGCCAATGGCAGGTGGGGACGAGGAATAGCCTCCCTAACGTTACCTGCGTGCGATGGTAGGGAGGCTCTTCCATGTCACCACCTGCCATTGGTATAAAGTACACATTGTAACAGGATTGAGAGTAATTGCAAATTATTCCAATACTGAATGGTCCCCAGTTGTAGGTGGTGTGTCCTAAAGCTTCAGTGCTGGGTTCACAATTATTTAGTTTTTTTATTGAAGTAGTTTTCCAAGATATTTTTACTGACTATCTATCCTTGACCCCCGGGATCCTGCCAATCAACAGTTTGAGAAGGCACCAGCGCTCTAAGTAGCATTACATGGCCTAGACGCAGCTCAGAATGGGGGTGTTTTGAGCAAAAAGCCCTCCCCCTTTTCCTGCACACACACTTTACTGGACCTATAAAGGGAAGATCAGTTGCCAAATTCCCGACCCTGGCTCCCAGCTCCTTTTCCCGATCTGCGATGCTCCACTGCCCGCCTTCCATGTAAACATCTGGTTTGACATCGCCACAGCCAATCACTGGCCGTGGCAGAGACACATGACCACTTCTCATGATATAAAGGAAGCTTGTCGCCGCCGTGAGCAGGGTTTGGCTGCAGCTATGTCAAACTGGATGTTTACATCGAGGGAGCACGTTGGAGCATCGCAGGCCGGGAGAAGGAACAGGAAGACAGCGCTGCAAAGCAGGTAAGTAACTTCTTTACACATCTGCTAAAGTGGGGGTGTTTGCGAACTCCCATTTTTGCATAAATGCATCAGTCAACACTATTAAACTATGCATACCGCCTAGTTAGATTGACCTTGTTTATAATGATACCTATCTTTGTAAAATCAGTATGCATCGTTCCCCCAAAAATACCTTGATTATTTATGCAAATGAAGGGCTGAGTGCACTGAAGGGTGTGGCCAGCAATGGAAAGCTAAGGTGCACCAAAGGGCTAGGGTCCATCCCTCAGCATGCCTGGTTTAACAGGGGTTAATAGTTGCAGTATTTAATATCCATATGATATATTGCAAAGCTGGAAAGAAAATTGGTAATGGAGTGGAATTGGACAAAAATCCTAAAGTGCCATTGTTTATGGGCTTTCTTTTAAATGGCATTCACTTTTTTCATACTTAAAATAATATAAAGATTTTATTATGGGGCAAGCTATAGTTTTTATTGATTGATACTGTTTTGGAGTATGTATGACTGATCAGTTTTTATTCAATTATTGTGTTGAATTTTATTCAATTTATTACCTTTTTGTGAGGTAAGGCGCTGTGATGTATGATTTAAATTTGTACAATAGGAAAAGGGCAGTTAAGTTTGAATTCTTTCGTTTTTTTTTTTAAAATTTTAAAAAACATTTCTTCTAGCTGTATTTTTAGACCTCCCCTTCCTGCTCTGTAAGGGACTTGAACATGTAAGATTGCTTATACCAAAGAATGCAGCGAAATAATATTGCAGTCTATGGCATTAATGCTGTGTGAACTTTGCAATTGCAGGCCATGGTAACAGAACAGCTCCTGGGATCTTGATGTGGGAGGTTGCATTCAGTTTTCAGAGGGAGCCCTCTCCCTCTAAATGATCTCTCAGATTTAGTGATTGCAGTTGACCACAGCATCTGAGATGTAAAATGTCTGTGGTCAGAGTCTTTGATCATGGACACTGCCAGCGGATGTCTCCTGTGTGAAGCTAATGTATTTAAAGGGAATGTGTCATCAGAAATGTACCTATTGTTTTAAATTGAGTTTTCCAGTTAAACGTATGTAGGATTGTTGGGCAATAAACACAGTAGACTGGAGGGGAACCTTTCCTTGACATTTGAGATTTTTTTTTTTTTTTGCATGCTCTGTGCAGAGGTCAGGGAGAAATAGATAAACGGTGATTAGGGAATGCTGTGTTATGTATACCTCTTCCCCTTGCTGAAAGCTTTTCTCTTTTAAATTTGCTCTGAATCTGTCCAGGAGGTATCGGCTGCACAGAAGGATCAAATTACACATGTCAATACAAGTCTATAGACATGAGCAAGGGGTGTTCAGAGCAGGAGTAAGACAGAAGAGACAGACAAAGACAGATAAAGGAAGTTTATATTTCAGCCTAAGAGCTGTATTCACAATCATGCAGTTCGTACTTCTCTGTAATTACATCCTTGATCCTAGGACTTCGTAAGAGAAAGTTAGGACGCAGATTCTTCTCTACTTTCTGTGTGCAGTGGATGGGAGCTAGTCTCCACCCACTCTACAAGAACTACAAACCAGACCTTCAGCATGCACAGGGGAAAACTGCTAAAACGATGTTGGATACAAGTCATATAGTGTCCAGAAATAGTTGTTCCTCGTGTACACACACTATAAGTCTGTATACAAAGATAGTTGTAAGTCACTGATAACGCCTCTTCATGTACTGAAAGCTGTTCACGGGGTATTCTTAAAGGCGATATCCCATGATTAATGTAAAAAATTAGATCTAGTACAGGAGTCTCTTTCTAGAAACTTAGAATCAGCCCTATACCTTGCATCGTTCCAGAGCCTTTGCCATTCGTTGCTTCAATTGCTCTGCTAGATTTAATTCAAGCTTGGCACCTCAGGGGTGTGTCTTTTCTGCTGCAGCTGGTGGCAGTTGAAGGTTGGAACTGAGCATGTGCTTCCATTTCGGTAAGCTGGAAAATAATTTTGAAATGGAGTAAACAGCAGGTGTCACTGGATAGATAGATAAGATAGATAGATTTCAGTGGCTATACTAAATGTTTAATTACATGCAATTACAAAAGCATTCAGATCCAGGTGGCGGTTTGAAAAATTTAGAATATTTATTGTGGGACAACCCATTTCAAGTTTTTTGCAGAATCTTTTTCCACAAAAATGTCAATCTGCTCAGCGTCTCCTGCTCTATATTATGATGGCTGCAGACTGCATTACATTTTGTGGTGACAGGTCCTCTTTAACAAGTTTGCAGTTGGCCCTATGTCTATTTATTGCTGTTTCAAAATGTATTTTTTTTTTATGGAAAACGTAAAAAAAAGTTCATGCTACAGTGATGTATCATGAAAGTAGGGAATTTAAGTAGAAGCAAGCATGGTCCTGTGTCTAGTTATTGCTGTTACAAAATGTACATGTTATGGCACCTCCTGCTGTTCTTTTGATTTCCTTTTGGAATGTCTACCTAATCTGTCCAGTGGCAGTGGTTAGGGATGAGCGAATCGACTTCGGATAAAACATCCGAAGTCGATTCGCATAAAACTTTACGGAACGCTCACTCCATACAGTATTGAAACAAAGTTTTATGCGAATCAACTTCGGATGTTTCATCTGAAGTCGATTCGCTCATCCCTAGCAGTGGTCACACATGCTCAGCAGCTGTAAGTGGACATTCTGAATAGTGTGTGTGTGTGTGTGTGTGTGTGTATATGTATATATGTGTGTGTGTGTGTGTGTATAGAGAGATAGATATAGAGAGATAGATATAGAGAGATAGATATAATGTAAAAAGTTTATGCTACAGTGATATATCTTGCAATAGGAAAAGAGATTTTGGTCAGGCGCAAAATCACTGGTGTAGCAGGTCTTTAGAGATCAGGTCTTCTTTATCTTCATAGAGACACCCCTTTGCTTGGTTTTCCTTCCTTTGAGGGATATCTGGCTTTCATTGTGTTGTAGACCCATAACTGGCGCTCCACATTTATTTTGCATATTCCTGTTTCCCAGGGAACTTTGCACTTCGGATTGCTGTGTTGAGACTCTTAAGTGAGGCTCCGCGGTGTTTTTTGTAGCTGGTCTCCCTGAGATCAGCTATTGTTGTGTTCTTTATTTCATAGTTACCATATGTACCTCAAACAACGTGTTTTGTGGCTCAGTGACTCCTTCATCAGGTTTTTAGGTAATGAGGGGACACTGATGAAGGGGACACTTTGAGCCCCGAAACGCGTTGTTTTATGTACATATGGTAACTATTAAATAAAGACCTGATCTCTAAAGACCTGCTACACCAGTGATTTTATGCCTGACCAGAATCTCCTTTCCTACAAGTATCATTTGGGGGATTGGGCATCTGATCCCCAAGTAACTGGTTCTGCGGCTTCAGTCCTGGAAAAAAGGGTCTATAATTCTACAAGTCTACAATAGCCATCTATAGCACAACCTTAACAGGTGAGCACCTTTTGTCCTCCAATCAATTTATATTTGTGTTGGACATACTACCCTATTGTGCGCCCCCTCTTTTTGTCTTTATTCCCCTTGTGACCGAGTGGAATCTAGATGTGTGTGGTTTCAAGAATGTCTTTTGGCATTTAAGTAGAAGCATGAAATGGTGATTTTCCTTATTTCAAGCAATTTATTGAAACAAAAGCCAACAGTGGTGGGTATACCCCCACAAAAAATGTCAATGTCTCACTAACTTGTCATGTGGCCTTGAGCATCAATTACTGCTTGACAACGACGTCTTATGCTTTTCACAAGTCGACTTAGTCTGCTGAGGCATGGCATCCCACTCTTCTTGAATAGCTACTCTCAGGTCATTGAGGTTCTGGAGTGCAGAGTTACGAGCCTCTAGACAGTGACTCAATTGATCCCATAGGTTTTCAATGGGATTCAAGTCTGGGGAAAGTGCAGGAAACTCCATTTCAGGTACCCCAGTCTCTAGAAGCCATTCCCTAATGACGTGACCTTAATGAGCTGGCGCATTGTTGTCCATGGAGATGAAATTAGGCCTGTGTTTTATGCAGGCACAATGACTGGATTAATGATGTTATTCAAGTAGTATGGGCTTGTCACTGTACCATTCACAAACTGTAGGGCAGTTTTGTATTGGCTGATGCATATCGCTCTCCTTGATGTCTCCAACATTGAGTGAACAGCACTAAGTCCCACTGGTCCCTCGTCCAGCGTAGATGCTTCATGACCCATGCAAGACAATTACTGTGGTCAGGTAAACTTGCAGGTTGTCCAGCACGCAGACCACGCTGATGTAAACGGTTTCAAATTGTCTTATGTGACACTTGGGTGCCTCTCACCTCCCTTAAATGTGCCTATAGTTGTTTGGCATTCATCATCCGGTTCCGCAGGGCATTGTTTAGAATAGGGCTGCACGATATGGGAATTTTGTGCGATTGCGATTAGGGCCCTAAAAATTGCGATAACGATATGCGATGCGATATTTTAAGGGAATTGTGCTGGAGGTCTATCTGCTTGGATTTTCAAGGTAAAAGCACACACAGATGACTATGTGAAATGTAGTTATGCTGAACTCAAGAACTGAAATGCGCAGTGTTTTTCAAAATGAAATACATATTTGCATTACTGCAAAAGTACAAGATACAAAACTTGCCATTTTCTTAATAGCACTGCACAGAACAGATAAAAAAAATAGATATAAGAACATGTGTTCATTAAAATAACGACTTTCCACCAGCCCCCCCCTCCCTCCCCACACTGTAACTGATGTATCGCCGGCCGCTCTGTGCAGCACAGCGGCCAGAGATACAGTGTCACATAGAAAGTCAACCATCGCTTTATAAGACGCACTACCATTCCCCCTCCCCACACTTTTGGGAGGAAAAAAGTGTGTCTTATAAAGCGAAAAATACGGTAATATAATTGCAGCATTTTTGGGTCAGCAATTGCGATTGCGATATGGCGATTAATTGCGATAACGATTGCTTTCGCGATATATTGTGTAGGCCTAGTTCAGAATGAAGCGGTCATCCTTGTGCGATGTGGCCAAAGGACGTCCACTTCTATGCCTATCTGTGACTCTTCCAGTCTTTGTGTGTATCTGTTGCAACCTGCAGATGACACTCTGTGACACTCTAAGATCAGTGGCTACTTCCGTCTGAGAACATCCTGCTTGAAGTCTTGTAATGGCGAGGTACTGTTGATCAATTGTTAGACATCGTCTTGGTCTTATGTCAAAATGTGAACAGCATGATGATGACTGTTTAGTTACCAATTCTAATTGCATCACACACACACTGCACAACAAAATGTAAGAAAACTTAAGGGGGTTGTCTCACTTCAGCAAATGGCATTTATCATGTAGACAAAGTTAATACAAGGCACTTACTAATGTATTGTGATTGTCCATATTGCCTTCTTTTTGGCTTGATTAATTTTTCAATCGCATTATACACTGCTCCTATCCGGGGTTTACAACCACCCTTCAATCCAGCAGCGGTGGCCGTGCTTGCACACTATAGGAAAAAGGGCTGGCCTCTTGTGGCTGGAACCATGGGAGTGTGTATAGGCATGCATGTGCATCAGCTCTTGTCCTGGCCAACTCATATGCGAACTGCATTGGTATCTGTAAACCCTGGATCCGAGCAGTGTATAATGTGATGGAGGCAATATGGACAACCACAATAATTTCAAGGGGTTTTCCGAGACTTATTTTTTTTTCTTCACTGATGAACTATTGGCCGACCGGCTGTATGAGAAGGCAGCGGGGCTCCGTTGAGCGCTGCTGCCTTCTCTGCTTTTCCTAGGCCAGTGACAACACATTCGTTGATCACGTAGCCTAGGAACTGTTCAGGCCCTTTCAAGTGAATGGGGCTGAGCTGCAATACCAAGCACAGCCTCTATACAATGTATGGCACTGTGCTTAGTAAGCTGCGAGAAGGCAGCGTTGCTCGCAAGAGCGCCACTGCCTTCTCAAAACAGCTGGTCTGTGTGGGTCCTGGGTTTTAGACCCCCACTGATCAGATACTAGTAAAAAAAAAACAACTTGGAGAACCCTTTTAAAGGGTCATGGCCCAAGTCAGTTATCAGTCTGTTCAGTTAGGAAGCATAGGCAATTTTAAAAAAGCAAAAAAAAAAAAAAATTTTAGTATAGATTTATTTTAGGAATGTGTGTATAAATAAATCGCTGATGTTATTTTCGACTAACGTTCAATTATTTAAGACTCCATCCAGCTGAAGTGCTAGAAGCATCTTGTTCCCATATCTTTATTCTTTAACCATGCCCATACATGGCATTTTCCAGCAAGGACCTCCAAGGAGAGGGATGTCAAAGAAAATAAACAGTACTTTTAGCTTGTTGAAAAGTGTTATTTCTGAAAGCTGAACAGCATTTCACAAGTCTTGTGAGATGTGAAATGTCATGTAGTAATATGTGGTGAGCAGTTTATTCGTGCCTAACTATTGGTGTATAATAGATGTGCATACTGTATATGTGAAGTAACAGTCTAAAAGCAAATGCACAATCAAGTGGTAGTCGTATTCCAGTGATTCAATGTTTTGGCAGAATGTAGCCTTTTTCACGCTTTACAGATTATCTGACCAAATTCTGTCCAATCAGACCAATAATTGGTGTGTGTAACAAAAGGTGTGTGTGTGTAAATGGCCATCCGACCAATGATTGGTCGGAAAATCTGTCAGATAATCTGTTGGTGTAAAACAGCCCTTAGTCATGAGAGAAACAATGTACGCCCTCTTTGACATTTTTTGTTTTGCATATTGGGATATCAAAAAATCTGGTCCTTAGAAGGTCTGGCTGACGTGTGGCTTGGCAGCTGAAGGCATCTGTGTTGGTCCCACGTTCATATGTGCCCTCATTGCTGCGAAAAATTATGCTTTAATATATGCAAATGAGCCTCTAGGACAGGGTTGCTCAAGTACTTTTTGTGAAGGTCTATATACTGGAGTCTGCTGTAGGATGAAGGTCCGAGCTGCAAAACAAAAAATATATAAGGAGGGCCTACACCGTTGGCGTGTGGCTCTGCATTATTTTTTTATTTTTTACAATAATCCACACCTCCAAGCTCACCTAATCTCCTTTCTGCCGACCAAACAGTAAGAATTTCCTTTCAGTGCCTTTCAGGGTGTTCCCTTTGTGCCCCCACACATTATAATGCTCCTTAGTGCCCCTGACACATTGCAATGCCTCCTTAGTTCTTCCCCAAAGAATGTGAATACACGAAGGCCCCTTTCACATGAACGATACGGATTAGGTCCGGATGCATTCAGGGTGCGTGAGTGAAACTTGCACCATTTTGCAAGCAAGTTCAGTCAGTTTTGTCTGCGATTGCGTTCAGTTTTTTCCCATGCAGGTGCAATGCGTTTTTATGTGTTTTTCACGTGCGTGAAAAAAACGGAAGGTTTGCAAACAACATCTCTTAGCAACCATCAGTGAAAAAGGCATTCCATTCTCACCTGCTTGCGGATGCAATGCGTTTTTCACTGAAGACCTATTCACTTCTATGGGACGAGGGCTGCGTAAAAAACGCGGAATATAGAACATGCTGCGTTTTTCACGCAACGCAGAACTGATGCGTGAAAAAAACTCTTATGTACACAGACCCATTGAAATGAATGTCAGGATTCAGTGCAGGTGCTATGTGTTCACGTCACGCATTGCACCCATGCGGAAAACTCGCTCGTGTGAAAGGGGCCTTAATGCCCCCTCACAGTAGGATGATCCCTTAGCTGCCCTTCACACAGAATGAGCCCCATTTAAGAGCCCCCAGAACAAAGTGATGTTCTCTACATGCCCACCTCACAATAAAATGAAACCAGACACACACAGCTGACCCCTGAGGAAGCCGGACACCGCCGGCAATACGTGTGGGGCACTACTTGTCTGCCACAGGCCCACCTATGTAGCTCCAGGTTGACTTGCTGTACGTTATATAGGTATCAGGTGTCTTGATGCCACATTATCAGCACTGTATGGTAGATTAATATCTGATTCTTTTGTTCTTGTATTACCTGTTATTGTCTAACCTGGACGAGACACATTGTGTCCTTACTTGTGGACTCTGGTGGGAGCTGTGTGTCTGGTTTCATTTTGTACCAGCACTTGGTCTATTGTATACAATTTTTAAGCTGTTTGTGTATCTTCATGTTTCAATAATTTTACATGCTTTTACATTTGCGCATGTGCACTTTATTGGAGTTTTCTTGGGTAAGTTGGCCCATTTCTGTTAATCATGTACTGTTTTGAAAGCCTGTACTATAATTCCCGTGTGCCCCACAACCCATGGTCTATACGGTATAAAAACTCACCTATTATATGTTCCCCTGACCAGCAGAGCCGCTCTGCTCTGCTGTTTGTGGCAGAGCGCAGCAGGCATGATGATGTCAGTACATTGCGCCTGCATGCACTGGACTATGAGCAGCACGGGAATTGGTGAAGCATGAAGCTGACTGCTCTCTGCCTCACCATTTTATTCGACTGAATCTGTGTCCTTAGGACAGAGGATAGAGTTGAAAGTGGGACATGCAGTCAGTGGCGTGCCTAGGTTGTTTGGCACCTGGGGCGGGTCCTTTCTCTGGCACCCTGGCCCCAATACTTTAAAAAAATCGTACCCCCTCACAGTAGTATTGCCCTCATTGTACAACCTTCACAGTAGTTTTGTACAGATGTGTGCCCCTCTCACAGTAGTTATGACCTCTTTGTGCCCCTCACAGTAGTTATGACCTCATTGTGCCCCTTCACAGTAGTTATGACCTCATTGTGCCCCTTCACAGTAGTTATGCCCTCTGTGCCCCTTCACAGTAGTTATGCCCTCTGTGCCCCTTCACAGTAGTTATGCCCTCTGTGCCCCTTCACAGTAGTTATGCCCTCTGTGCCCCTTCACAGTAGTTATGCCCTCTGTGCCCCTTTACAGTAGTTATGCCCTCTGTGCCCCTTCACAGTAATAACGCTTGTTGTGCCCCTTCACAGTAATAACGCTTGTTGTGCCCCTTCACAGTAGCAACGCTTGTTGTGCCCCTTCAGAGTAATAACGCTTGTTGTGCCCCCTTCAGAGTAGCAACGCTTGTTGTGCCCCCTTCAGAGTAGAAATGCCCATTGTGCCCCCTCTGTTATAAATTAAAAAAAAACAAAAAAAAACACAGTAATTACTCACCTTGTCCGGTTCCCGAAGCTCACAGTCTCTCTCCCCTGCAGCCACAGATCGCTCTGCAGCACTGTGTGGGCAAAGCTTATGCAGTTTTCTGGGCTGCAGGCCCCTCCCACACATTTTAGCAAAATGACCTGTAGTTTTCATTGTTATGATTTTGGGGTACATACCTTTTTGGTCACTTTTGTGTTCCACCTTTTTCCCTAAAAACAATAAAACTTGTAACATAATTATTACATAATTAACTGTTTAGCACGATGGACATTCTTAGTTTATTCTGCGGTTTGATACGATTATAACGATATAAAATGTATGACTTTCTTTTTTTTTTTTTTAACAAAAGAAACCCATAAATCTTTGTCGCCATGTTCTAAAAGCTATTACTTTTTAGAGCATAATTTTTTTTATGGGTACCCTTTTAAAGTATATACAACTTTTTGATCTATTTCGATTATGTTTTTTACGAGGTGGGGTGACCAAAAAACTGCTATTTTGGCATTTTTACAATTTTCTTTATACTGTGCACTGCACTGGTTAAATGACATAACTATTTAGAATGTTTTTTTTTTTTTTTAGGTTGTTACATTGGGAGTAGATTAACATATGGTTATGTTCGTAAAAGATTCAATATTAAGGTCCTTTCACACTTGCGTTCTGAGGATCCGGCAGGCACTTCCGTCCCGCCGGATCCGTCAGAACGCAAGTCGCCTGAAGCATTAGAAGACTGATCAGGATCCTGATCAGTCTTCGAAATGCTTTCAGGTTACTATGGCAGCCAGGACGCTATTAAAGTCCTGGTTGCCATAGTAGTAGTGGGGAGCAGTATACTTGCAGTCCGTGCGGCTCCCGAGGCGCTCCAGAATGACGTCAGAGCGCCCCATGCGCATGGATCACGTGATCCATGCGATCACGTGATCCATGCGTGTGGGGCGCCCTGACGTCACTCTGGAGCGCCCCGTGAGCATTCCCTTCATTCGGCGCCCTGCCGTTTGGCCATACAGCAGTTTACGACCACATATGGGTTGTTTCTGCAAACTGCAGAATCGGGGCAATAAATATTGAGTTTTGTTTGGCTGTTAACCCTTGCTTTGCTAGTGGAAAAAATCGATTAAAATGGAAAATTCTCCCAAAAATCGAAATTCTGAAATTTTCTCCATTTGCAATTAACTGTTGTGGAAAACCTAAAGGGTTAACAACGTTTGTAAAATCAGTTTCGAATACCTTGAGGGGTGTAGTTTCTAGAATCGGGTCATTTTTCAGTGGTTTCTATTATGTAAGCCTCACAAAGTGACTTCAAACCTGAACTGGTCCCTAAAAAGTGGGTTTTTGAAAATTTCTGAAAAATTTCAAGATTTGCTTCTAAACTTCTAAGCCTTGTAATGTCCCCAAAAAATGAAATGGCATTCCCAAAATGATTGATACATGAAGTAGACATATGGGGAATGTAAGTCAATAACTTTTTTTGGCGGTATTACTATGTATTATAGAAGTAGAGAAATTGAAACTTGGAAAATTGCAAATTTTTCCAAATTTTTGGTAAATTTTGTATTTTTTTTATAAATAAAAATGACTTTTTTGACTCCATTTTACCACTGTCATGAAGTACAATATGTGACGAAAAAACATTCTCAGAATGGCCTGCATAAGAAAAAGCGTTTAAAAGTTATCGCCACATAAAGTGACACTGGTTAGATTTGCAAAAAAGTCCTTAAGGTGAAAGGGCTGAGTCCTTAAGGGGTTAAAGTACAAATGTAGCTGAACTAAAAGTGACAAAAGCCATTGAAATAGATTGAAAAAGTTTAACCTTTTTGTGCACCTTTTTACCTAACCATTAAGTTTAGCTCAGCTGCATCTGTAATTTAATGTATTTTGCATAATTTATTTACTTTACATATAGCGCTTCTTATTAGAGCCTTTTTCAATCAATTGTAACATTCCAATCATTTTACCTTTTAACTGAAGTATAAACTACTATTGATTTATAAAGCAATTAACGTAGTATTTTTCTTATATTTTAACCCCTTAGTGACCAGCCTGTTTTGGGCCTTACTGACCAAGCGTTTTTTCTTCCTTTTTTTTTTTTCATCGTCGCGTTCCAAGAGCTATAACGTTTTTTTTTTTTCGCCTTAGCTATATGAGGGCTTGTTTTTTGCGGGACAAGTTGTAGTTTTTAATGGCACCATGTTTGGGTACACATAACTTTCTGATTAACTTTTATTAACTCTTTCTGGGAGGGAGATGGGGAAAAACAGCAATACTGCCACTGTGTTTTTACGTTATAAATTTTACGTCGTTAATTATTTGGTATAAAAAACATAATATCTTTATTCTCTGGGTCAGTACAATTACAGTGATACTAAATACATAGTTTTTTTTAGGTTTTACTACTTTTTTGCAATAAAAGAAAGAAATGTTTTCACATTGCTGTTTCCCAAGACCCATAACTTTATTTTTCTTTCTATGGAGTTGCGTGATGGCTTGATTTTTGCAGGATGACTTGTATTTTACATTGGTATCATTTTGGAGTAAATGGCGCTTTTTGATCACTTGTTATTACGTATTTTCGGTGGAAACTAAGAATAAAATAGCCATTCTGTGTTTTTTTTTGTTTTGTTTTGTTTTTTTACGGCGTTCACAGTAGGGGATAATTTGTGATATTTATGTAGTCCGCGTCGTTACGGACGCACCAAATATACAGTGGAGATATTTGTTTTGCTATTATTTTTCATTAAAAAGCTTATTTTCAATGGAAAAAGTGTAATTTTTTTAATGGGATTTTTATTTAATACATTTTTTTTTCTTTTCTCTTTTTTTACCACTTAATAAAGGGGACTATAACAGACATTATTTTGATTGCTTTTAAAATCCAATGCATTATCCCTATAATGCATTGCATTGCTATGTTAACATTGACCTTTGCATAAGGGGGGTGTGGTGTTAAACTAAATATAAACTTAGTCTATCCAATTCTTTACTGTATAGTGTTATAGTGCTGGTAGTGCAGAGCATTGTACAAACTAGAGAGCATAGTATTTTTCTTAAATGGGAAAAAATATTTATATAGCGCTCTGCTGTTTTATATGCCAGAAGGATACATATTTAAAGGGGAAATCTGGCATGATAAGAAATCTCGGTCATGACCTTCAATAGTTAAAAGAAAAATAAAGGAGTTTATACATATCTCTTCAATCCCTCACTGCTGCCCTTACAATTGGGCCAGTGTCCTTACTGCACTCCTCTACCTGCTCCTGTTCTTGACATGGCAGGAAATGGCTGGGAATCCCAGTCACTGACTGTAGCAATGACCCACCTCAGCCAGTGATTGGTTAAGGGACAATCCAAGTGGAGCACAGCGGGGGCATAATGCGGTGAGTATTAATATAAACATTTGCAGGCCACGTCCAAGTTTTCATTTTTATTTTTTTCATTGTGTTGGACTACCCCTTTAATTATAAAATGATTTACTATTTTCTACATCATTTTTAAGCAAATTCATTGTATCTGTCATTAAGACTTAAAATGGTTGCCCACCTTTGGGGAGGGGGTTGTCAAACTTCCCTTCTTGGACAGACATGTGAAGGGAATACTTTGCAGCGCTGGCTCCCTGCTCCTTCTCTCTCTGGCCTTGGCTGCTCCACTGCGCTCCCAGGATGTCAACTTCTGTTTTGACACCACTGCAGCCAGCGTGACTGTTTGACATGACACAATGGTAGCAGATCAACGCTGGTGCCAGCGGTTGGCTGCAGTGGTGTCAAAACAGAAGTTGACATCCTGAGAATGCAACAGAACAGCCAGCGCCAAGAAGCAGTTGAGTTGGCTTCCATTCGCAGGTTTGCTCAAGGAGGAGTTTTCCCTCTCTCCAAAGGTGCACAACCCCTTTAATGTAGCAATGTCTGGTCTGTCCCCTTTTTTATGCTGATAGATGAATGAGCTGGAAATGAATTTCTGATTAAAATGTATTCTGAGGAATTCCGAATAATGGTTCTTTCCTAGTGTGGCATAGTATTTAAGTGGTTTATTCTGTTATTCCTTACACTGGGGGCTTGTGTGTAAGTCTTATTAATATTTTTTTTATGTGGTAAATTTTCAGGGACAAATACAGGGGACGCCTGTGCAGTTGGATCCTAATTAAACAATGAAGATAAAAAGGAATCATCGTGCAACTAATAAAGAACTGGATTGACCAACACAGTTCAGGTTGTAATGGACATGCTGGAAAATGTCTATGACTTCTACTGCATTGCACAATGCTATTGCACTCCACCTCATGTATATAATGCAGTGTAAATGCAGTTTTTCAGAGTCAGATTTATTTCTGATTTATTAATTTGCAATTATTCAATGGAATAAACAAACTTTTGTGCCAAACGTTTTGATCTTAATCATTGTAACTGCTTCTTTCTGAGCAGAAAATGTTATTGTGTAAAGCAAACTTTTTGACCAACAGGTTCAGTCTCCTCCACCATAGCCAAGATTGCATCAGTAGTGTCTGGAAGTTAAGACCCCACCGATCATGAGAACATTTCTTTTATGTAAATGGAGTTCCTGACAATCATGCGCATTGCCACTCTGTTCAAACTTTATGGGATTGCTGGTGATGGCCAAGAGTTTCTCAACTGCCGTTTCATTCATATGTGGAGCACACGACCCCCATTCTCATGATTGGTGGGTGTCTGACCGCAACTCCCTCTATCTAACTATTAACCTCCTAACTGTTCTGCCAGAGCTCAGCTCGGGCTGTGGGAAAAGTACTTAAAGGGGTTGTCCCATGAAAAATATTCTACAGTTTTCAAATCAGCACCTGGAGCTGAATACTTTTGTAATTGCATGTAATTAAAAATTTTGTAGAGCTACTGAGTTATTCAATAAAATGTATCTGTATAGTGCCACTTAATTTCTTATTTCTTTGACTGGCTCGCTGAGGAGGCTGCACATGCTCAGTTTCATCTTTCAACTGCCTCCTTAGATGTGATGGGGAGAGCATGGACACGCCCCCTTAGCTGCAGCAAAAAAGACACTCGCCTTGAGCTGCCAGCTTGATATAAATCCAGCAGAGCAATGAATGGGGAGATCTCTGGATCCATGTGAGGTACAGGGCTGGTCCTAGCTTTGTTAGAAAGATATTGTCATGTACTGTATAATGTCTCGTTTTCATCTTTTACATTACTCATGGGATAACCCCTTTAACTGTTCTTCCTGAGCTGAATGGGGGGGTGGTGCTTTAGCTGCTGCTATCTCCTTAATTGTAGCAGCTAGAAGCATGCAACTGACAGCATTAGTCCAAGCTACACAGGAGGTATCACTGTTAGAAATAGTCAGGAATAATCGCGGGTAAATCCTGCTTTACTTTCAATTTCAGCTGTATTCACTGCATCATGATTTCTACTAGTGATAACTTCCCATATACTGAAGATAATGCTGTCATTCTTGCATTGTTTGAAAGCTTGGAATGCCAGCTTTCAAATAATGTAAAGCCAATTTAAACAAAAATAATAGGCGGTCAAGCTGACTAGGACATATACTGGTGCACAGCCTGCTATAACCACTTAGCTGTAACAATCATAAACATGTGGATGGCTCACTGTAGAATACCCATATATAATTTTTTTGAACATAAAAATAAATAAATGATAAAAGTATATATTACATGATTTTTTAAAATCTGGAAAGTGTGGCGTACATTCGTATTCAGCCCCCTTATATCTGCTAGTCTTTTGGAGTATGTCTCTACCAGCTTTGCACATCTAAAGGCTGAAATGTATGCCCATTCTTTGCGAAATAGCTGAAGCTCAGATTGGATGGAGTGTGTCTGTGAGCAACAGTTTTCAAGTGTCGCCAAAGGTTCTCAATGGAATTTAGGTCTGGACTTTGACTGAGCCATTCTAACACGTGAATATGCTTTGATCTAAACTCAAAGGCCAGATTTGCAGAGTACACGACTAATAGTTGTCCTGTGGACAGATTCTCCCACCTCAGCATTGAATCTTTGTTGCTATTCCAGAGTGACCATGGACCTTCTCAAATTAGTGCTCTCCTTGCCTGGGCTGTCAGTTTAGGTGGACGGCCATGTCTTGGTAGGTATGCAGTTGTGCCATGTACCACTTCTTTCAGAGCCCTGATTTAAGGTGGCTCACACAGATGATGCCAGTGCAGCATACAGCCAAGTTATAAATTGGGTCCAGTATTTATTTGATTAAATTTTCATGACCCCTACTGCAGATCATGGTATCCCCTACCTGACCTTTCGAATGGCTCTACAAGGTCTAGGGGCTCTGAGGAAATCTCAAATCTCAAATTATACAATAAGGTTTTTTTTTTTTTTTTTTTTTTTTATAAAGTAGAACTGGCTTAGTTGCCCATAACAACCAATCAAATTCCAGTTTCCAAATGAGCTGTCAAAAATGAAAGGTGGAATCTGATTGGTTGTTACTTTCAATAAGTCTTTATTGAATATATCAAAAAGATAACAAAAAAGACACAATACAAGAGTGCATATATCAAGACCTTGGATACATAAGGATGCAATGTCAACACAGAGATACATACATATTATGGGTACAAGCACATAAACAGGGCGTAAGACCTCATAGCATGGTAATCACACAGCAAACGGGTAGAACAATAGCACATACAGTAGACATCGCCATCCCCGACTCCTGCTTTCTTCCCCCAGAATCACCAGTCGGCGATACCACAGTTCAGAGTATAAAACTTCTTTCCACAACCAACCTGTAGAAGCCTATAATCACATAATATAATGCGATCGCAAACTTGCTAGACAGCCATGCTAGCCACTGATTGTGGGCTTTAATCCTCGCCTTAACATCGGGTGCGAACACCACCTCACATTGCATATGAAAATTCACTGAATGCACTAGATCTGATAGTGAAGGGCGAACCGCCTGCTTCCATTTCCTCGCTATAATATTTCTTGCCACACATAAGACATGCGATACCACCCATCTATAGTCACCCGGAATATCCACCAAATCTATGCCTAGAAGAGCCATTTCCGGTGATACTGTTAAGTCACTAACTGTAACTACCCGCAGAAGGTGTGTTACCTCGTCCCAGAAGGGCCTAACCACAGGGCAAGTCCACCACATATGATACGGGGTCCCTACCTGCCCACAGCTCCTCCAGCATAAAGGAGAGTAAAGCGGAGCTACATGAGCGATCCTGTTGGGCGTTAGGTACCATCTTAATTGAACCTTCCTTGCCTGTTCTACATGATTAATACATCTGGTACTTTTGCACGACCAGTAAAACACTTTTTGCCATCTAGAAGTGGAAAACTCTACCCCTAACTCCTCCTCCCAACATGTCATATAGGGCAGTTTGCTCTCCGCATCACTCATTCCAATCATGGAATAGAAGGTGGAAAGCCTAGGTCTATTACCTGTGCCGTCCAGTAGAAACTTGGCAATTGGATCAGTGGTCAAGATGGGTGGAGCACCTTTTAGAGAATTCAGAAAATGCCTTATCTGAAGGTATTGGTAAAACAGCACATTAGGTAATTGAAACCTCCGATGCAGGTGTTCAAAGTCTGCCAGGTGGGATTCTACATATAGCTGACTGAGAAAAGGATACCCTGGGTCGTCCATTCCTTGAGAGATAGATTGGGTATGAGATATTCCAACGATACTAGGGGGATTCTAGCATAAGGTATATGGGGGAGCTTCTTAGCCAAGAGCATGGAGGACCAGATATATGTGGCAGCCTGCATGATATGGAGCGGTGCATCAATCCTGCATCTTCCCAAACCATACGCCGCCAAGCAAGATTGTAATGACTTGCCCCTGGTGTAATGTTCTTCAATAGCTAACCATTTCTGTGGGGGAGCAGAGGACCACCACTCTAGGGCCTGTTCTACTAGGTTGGCCAAGTAATAGTTATAGAGATTCGGTACCCCTAAGCCTCCCGATCTCGTCGACAACGCCGACTTAGCTACTCTGGGTCTACGCCGGTTCCAAATAAATTGTAACATATCCGTCTTTAAGGCCAGCAATTTTACCTCTCGTCATCAGAACCGGTAAACACTTCAGCGCATATAGAATTTTCGGGAGTGCCAACATTTTAGCTGCATTGAGCTACCCAAGAGAGGTTCACTTGGGACATCAAGGCGTAGTCCTGTTTGAGAGAGGCTTTCAGCTTGGAAAGGTTGATATCAACAATATCCGGGATAGAGTTTGACAGCTCAATCCCTAGGTACGTGATGGAGGACTCCGCCCAGTGAAACATGTGCCTCTGGTGGATACGGTCCCTCATACTTTGGGGTATATAAAATGACAACACATTAGTTTTTTTTAGCATTTAACTTGTAATAAGAACAGCGAGAATAAGACTCCAGAATCTGGGAGACAGCTAACAAAGATTCCTCTGGGTTAGTTAAAACCAATATCACATCGTCCACATATAATCCAATAACATGCGTCAGATCCCCAACATTAATGCTGGAAATCCGTGGGCAGCTACGCACCAATGCAGCCAGGGGCTCAATAATCATCGTGAATATCAGGGGAGAGAGGGGACAGCCCTATCTCATCCCATTTGTAATCATGAAGGGTACGGAAAGGTATCCTGAGGCTAGCACCGAAGCAGACGTACAGGTGTAAAGGCCCATGATTGCAGAGTGTATTGGACCTCTCAGGCCAAATTTACAAAGGACCTGATCCAGGAATCCCCAGTGGACCCTATCAAACGCTTTTTCAGCGTCAAGCGAAGCGAACACCGTGGGATTCCTGGATCTCTCGGCCAGTTGAACCAGATCGAGCATGCGCCTAGTGCCGTCCCTGCACTGTCTTCCCTCAATGAAACCAACTTGGTCTGGGTCAATTAGGCTGGGCAAGAGAGGGTTGAGACGCATAGCCAGCACCTTAGCATACAGCTTCAAGTCAACATTTAATAAAGAGATGGGGCGATAGTTAGCCGGCTCGTCTGGAGATTTACCCGGCTTGGGCAAAGTTACAACTGTTGCTTTCAGCATTTCTGGGGGGATAACCCCTGTTAACATAAACCCTTTATAAAGGTTCGTGAGACGAGGAACTAAAAGCTCCTGAAAAGTTCTTTAGTACCCCGCCACAAAGCCATCAGGCCCAGGAGCTTTCCCCAGCGAAGTGGATTTAATGGCGGCCGTAACTTCAGAGTCAGTGATTGGCCTATTCAAAGCAGCCAGTTGGGCTGGCGTGAGGGTGGGGAGGGAGATGGGGTCCAGAAAAGAGGCAATGTCCTCTTGAGAAGGTTGGGGAGTGGACGCATCATCTTTCAAATTATACAAGGCAGCGTAGTAGGAAGCAAATGTATTCGCTATTTCTTGTGGGTGAGTTATCACCGACTGATTATAAGAGAGTTTTCTATTCTATTATCCGCATCCCTGCATTTAAGTCTTCTCGCTAAAAGTGCACCAGCTCTATCCCCCATATGGTAGAACGACATCTTAAACCGACTAATAGTTTTTTCGTGTTTATACAGCAAGAGAGAACGAAGTATTCGACGTTTGCTATTTACCACCTCTAAATTAGGCAGTGAAGGACAGTTTGTATATAACATATTAGCAGTCTCAAGTTGGTTCAAGGCACTGGTCACTTCCTGCTCTCTCAACCGTTTTAGCCGTGCGGCAGATTTCCTCGGTGCAGTATGTCTCTGGACACCAAGAAATAGTCTATACGGGACTGGGAAGAGTGCACAGAAGAGACATGAGTGTAGTCTCTCTCCCCCCCATGTTGGTATCTCCAAATATCATGAAATGGGGTGTACCGTAGCGATTTCCTCAAGTCCTCTCTCCTGCTCTGTGATGGAGAACGGCAATCCAGCTCAGCATCAACAGGGATATTAAAATCCCCACCGAGGACCACGGAACCCCTCGCCACCCTCTGGACCTTCTTGAACAGTTTGTGAAGCGCCACGCCTTATCTGTAATACACTGCTGAAAAGTGAATGCGACAGAGGCCCCAACACATATGAGGGATCCAGCTTTACGTTTGTTAATAGCTGGTGAATGAAACACATGAGGGTACCTTCGATGATTACATCTGTGTGTATCAGCCGCCAGCAAGTGAGTTTCTTGTATCAGGGCGACGTCGCAGCCAGATTTCAGCAGGTCAGACCATAGTTGGGATCTCCGGAATGGGGAATTCAATCCCCGAACATTATTAGAGTAAAATTTTAACCCCATGGTGGATTACACAAAGAAACTGTGGAAACATCACCCCGTCCCACCCTAAGCCCTTTAGCTTCCTTAACATTGCCCCTGAGAACATTACATCATATTCAAGGATATAGCATAAAAAACAACAAAAACATAGAAAAAGTAAAACAGAAACAGAACGGTTTACAACCATCAATATGAAATCAGCGAGCAGATATACCCAGCGTCTGCTCCGGGCCCTATCCCGGGCCCATCGAAAGAAGCAGACCATCAATGGGGAAAAAAGGTACATCTGCCAAAGTCACTGACATAACTCAGCACCAGACATCAAAGGACTAGCCTGATGGAGATAATACTTATGCGACGTCCCATTCTGGTGGAATTCTATCCATACCCCCTGGAGGATCTTTACCGGGGGAGGTTTAGGGATCATTCCCCAAGCATACAGCTGCTGCGCCGCTTCAAATGGCAAAGCACAAACATAGGGCTTTCCATCCCGGGAAATTAAAAGTTTAACAGGGAAGCCCCAGCGGTACTTAACATGCTGCTCCTGCAGGATCTTGGTGACTTGTGCGAATTCCCTCCGTCTCGCCAGCGTTGCCGCAGATAGATCCGGGTACACTGAGATGCCCTGGAAAGCAGGTGAGGGTGTGGGATTAGCTCTGAGCGCCCTTAAGAAAAGATCTTTCGTTTGATAAAAATGGATCCTTGCGATCACATCTCTGGGTATTGAGGCATCCAGGCCTTTGGGCTTTGGAATTCGATGTATCCGGTCAATCAAAATGTCGCGGTCCGACACGGCAGGTATGGCGTCTTTCAGAAGGGCCTTGAGGAGAGGTTCCGAGGCCTCGGAGTCCACCGTCTCCGGTATGCCCCTCAGCCTTACATTGTTTCAACGGTGTCGATCCTCGATGTCCTGCAATTTGCGCTTGACCGCTGCCATCTCTTCCTCCAGCGCCTCGTGCGCATCAATCAGCGAGTTATGGGAGAGCGCGGACTCCGCCATCTTAGACTCTACATGGGAGGTGCGATCACCTAGGCCCTGGAGTTCGCGACGAAATTCTCTCACCAGGCCCGCCATGTCGTCCTTCAGGGAAGCGCGTAGTGAAGTCATCATGGTCAGCATCGCCCCCTCCGTGAGCGGTAGCGAGGTATTGCCGGGGGTGTGAGGTGAGTGTACCGGCGGGGAGTGACTGGAGTGCTGCTCCGGCGAGGCTGCGGACTGCGAGGTGGAGTTTCCAGTCTCTGGGGTAGTCGTTCTGGCAAAAAACTCTGTTAAGCGCTTCGGAGCCTGCCTACAGTGCGTCCGGGTCCAAGAATGGAGTTGGTAACGAACTCAGGCGTCTTCTATGAGCCGCAGTGAAAAATCTGGTGCGGAGCTAGTGAGTTAAGCGGCCAGCGCCATTCGCGTCCAGGCCACGCCCCCTATACAATAAGGTTTATGATGGGGTAATATATTTTGAAGTTATGCTCCCCTGGTTTTATTCTGACAGGCTGTGTGTTCTGATCTTGTGACCAGCCACAAAAATGTCGGGGGGGGGGGGGGGGGGTTCTCCTGCTTTGGTACCTACAAATTGTTTTACTGTCTATAACCCCACATAAGCTTTCAAGTACGACTCTCAATAAATACTCTTTTCTTAAAGGGGTTATCCCATGAAAAGTATTATTATGCAATAAGTAGGGCATTTAAAATTATTGCATTATGCGGTACATGTAGTAAAATAGTTTTTATGTACAAAAGGTTTTTATGTACATTATATTTTCCTTTCCAGTAGTAATCCCTGCTGTTTCTCCTGTGGTTGAAATTCTGGTCTACTATCTCGTTCATTCAGTGGTGAACCAACATGCTTAGTAACTTCCCTGCTCCCTTTTTCCTCTGTGTTGGTGTTGTGATCTCATAGTGTAACAGATGAAGTAGCACAGACACCATTCATTCATTTGTTACTAGTCCTAAAGTCATAGAAATATATATAGTAGTTATAGGTCCTTATGTATACAGGGAGTGCAGAATTATTAGGCAAGTTATATTTTTGAGGATTAATTTTATTATTGAACAACAACCATGTTCTCAATGAACCCAAAAAACTCATTAATATCAAAGCTGAATATTTTTGGAAGTAGTTTTTAGTTTGTTTTTAGTTTTAGCTATTTTAGGGGGATATCTGTGTGTGCAGGTGAATATTACTGTGCATAATTATTAGGCAACTTAACAAAAATCAAATATATACCCATTTTAATTATTTATTTTTACCAGTGAAACCAATATAACATCTCAACATTCACAAATATACATTTCTGACATTCAAAAACAAAACAAAAACAAATCAGTGACCAATATAGCCACCTTTCTTTGCAAGGACACTCAAAAGCCTGCCATCCATGGATTCTGTCAGTGTTTTGATCTGTTCACCATCAACATTGCGTGTAGCAGCTACCACAGCCTCCCAGACACTGTTCAGAGAGGTGTACTGTTTTCCCTCCTTGTAAATCTCACATTTGATGATGGACCACAGGTTCTCAATGGGGTTCAGATCAGGTGAACAAGGAGGCCATGTCATTAGATTTTCTTCTTTTATACCCTTTCTTGCCAGCCACGCTGTGGAGTACTTGGACACGTGTGATGGAGCATTGTCCTGCATGAAAATCATGTTTTTCTTGAAGGATGCAGACTTCTTCCTGTACCACTGCTTGAAGAAGGTGTCTTCCAGAAACTGGCAGTAGGACTGGGAGTTGAGCTTGACTCCATCCTCAACCCGAAAAGGCCCCACAAGCTCATCTTTGATGATACCAGCCCAAACCAGTACTCCACCTCCACCTTGCTGGCGTCTGAGTCAGACTGGTGCTCTCTGCCCTTTACCAATCCAGCCACGGGCCCATCAAGACTCACTCTCATTTCATCAGTCCATAAAACCTTAGAAAAATCAGTCTTGAGATATTTCTTGGCCCAGTCTTGACATTTCAGCTTGTGTGTCTTGTTCAGTGGTGGTCGTCTTTCAGCCTTTCTTACCTTGGCCATGTCTCTGAGTATTGCACACCTTGTGCTTTTGGGCACTCCAGTGATGTTGCAGCTCTGAAATATGGCCAAACTGGTGGCAAGTGGCATCTTGGCAGCTGCACGCTTGACTTTTCTCAGTTCATGGGCAGTTATTTTGCGCCTTGGTTTTTCCACACGCTTCTTGCGACCCTGTTGACTATTTTGAATGAAACGCTTGATTGTTCGATGATCACGCTTCAGAAGCTTTGCAATTTTAAGAGTGCTGCATCCCTCTGAAAGATATCTCACTATTTTTGACTTTTCTGAGCCTGTCAAGTCCTTCTTTTGACCCATTTTGCCAAAGGAAAGGAAGTTGCCTAATAATTATGCACACCTGATATAGGGTGTTGATGTCATTAGACCAGACCCCTTCTCATTACAGAGATGCACATCACCTAATATGCTTAATTGGTAGTAGGCTTTCGAGCCTATACAGCTTGGAGTAAGACAACATGCATAAAGAGGATGATGTGGTCAAAATACTCATTTGCCTAATAATTCTGCACTCCCTGTAGAGTTGAGCGAACCTGATCTCTGGGGTGTTGGGGACACGGACCCGGACCCGAACATTTTCAAAAAAGTTCGGGTTCGGGTCCGTTGTATGGCGATTTCTTCCCGCTTTCTGAACAGCTGCACAGCAGCCAATCAGCTAGCGTTTTACCTCTTGCCCTAAGAAGCCATCACAGCCATGCCTACTAATGGAATGGCTGTGATTGGCCAAGTGCAGCATGTGACTCAGCCTCGATTTAAGCTGGAGTCACATAGCGCCGCACGTCACTCTGATCTGACTAGTGTAGGGATAGGATGCAGCTGCTGTGAGGGCGAGATTAGGCAGGGAAAACTCAGCAAAAACACCTAATGAAGTGATCGATCTACAGCTGTGAATCATTCAACTTCTGCTAGTCTGCACATAGCGTTTTTCTGTCACTTTTTTCTGGCATGATCGGCGGCCATTTTGTGTCTTGTGGTGCACCAGCACAAGCTGCCACCAAGTCCATCAATACTAGTTTTTTGTTTTTTTTTGCTATATCCTACATCAGGGGCTTGGCTGTGCTTATTGTCAACCCTAGAAACTCAGGATAGAAATTTCTATATTTTATTGAGCGGTGAAATTCAATTGCCAAAATTGCAATCCCCTAAATCTGGTGTTCCAGCTGTGGCTAGGCAAGTGTAATACTGTCAGCTGTCTGGCAAAGGATAGATTTTTTTCTGTGGTGAAATTCAATTGCCAAAATAGCAATACCCTAAATCTGGTGTCCCAGCAGTGGCTGGTTAAGTTTAATACTGTCCGGCAAAGGATAGATTTTTTTCTGGGGTGAAATTCAATTGCCAAAATAGCAATACCGTAAATCAGTGGTTTTAGCTGTGGCTGGCCAAGTTTAATAGTGTCCGGCAAAGGATATATTATTTTCTGGGGTGAAATACAGTTGCAAAAATAGAAATACCGTAAATCTGGTGTTCCAGCTGTGACTGGACAAGTTTAATAGTGTCCGGCAAAGGATAGATTTTGTTCTGGGGTGAAATTCAATTGCCAATATAGCAATACCGTAAATCAGTGGTTTCAGCTGTGGGTGGCCAAGTTTTATAGTGTCCGGCAAAGGATAGATTTTTTTCTGGGGTGAAATTCAATTGCCAAAATAGCAATTCCCTAAATCTGGTTTCCCTGCTGTGGCTGGCCAAGTTTAATAGTGTCCGGCAAAGGATATATTTTTTTTTCTGGGGTGAAATACAGTTGCAAAAATAGAAATACCCAAAATCTGGTGTTCCAACTGTTGCAGGCCAAGTGGATTTCTTTCCGTTAAAGGGTATATTACACAAAGTGCTGAAAGCATAATCCTATATATTTTTCAACACGCTTTGTGCATCTCCAAGTGTAAATCTGTCCATAAAAGTATATCTTTCATCCAGGGCCTAAATACTAGGCCTACAATTGATATTCCCCTAAATCTGTGGTTACTGCTGTGCCTGAATTAGTGTAATACATTACATAGCCACAGTGTAATACATCTGCCACAGCCACATGTCCTAGTGAAACAAACTACCTCAGGTTCCAGTACCTGCCAGAATTTACAGCGATATTTGGTGGGGCCCAATGCCGTTCTATGGACGGTAAGGCCTGAGCAAGTACAGGCGCTAGTCAATTGGGTGGCCGACAGTGGAGCCAGCACGTTCGCAACATTATCTCCCACCCAGTCTTCTGCAGAACGCGCACAGGTGGTGCCTGAAAACCAAGCCCATCAGTCTGTCACATCACCCCCATGCATATCAGGGAAACTGTCTGAGCCTCAAGTTATGCAGCAGTCTCTTATGCTGTTTGAAGACTCTGCTGGTGGAAGACATAAAATGCACTGACGCACAACCACTTATGTTTCCTGATGATGAGGACATGGGAATACCACCTCATCGGAGTCCGCACGTCTCTGATGATGACGAAACACAGGTGCCAACTGCTGCGTCTTTTTGCAGTGTGCAGACCGAACAGGAGGTCAAGGAAGAAGGCTGTGTGGAAGACGATGCAGGGGACGATGAGGTCCTAGACCCCACATGGAATGAAGGTCGTGTCACTGACTTTCATAGTTCAGAGGAAGAGGCAGTGGTGAGACAGAGCCAACAGCGTAGAAAAAAAAAGGGAGCAGGGGCGAAAGCAGAACAGCCGCCGCCACCAGGGACCATGCACCCCAAAGGCAGCTTCAAGGAGTTCCCTGGCATGGCACTTCTTCAAACAATGTGCTGACGACAAGACCCGAGTAGTTTGCACGCTGTGCCATCAGAGCCTGAAGCGAGGCATTAACGTTCTGAACCTTAGCACAACCTGCATGACCAGGCATCTACATGCAAAGCATAAACTGCAGTGGAGTAAACACCTTAAAAACAAGAAACTCACTCAGACTCCTCCTGCTCCCTCTTCTGCTGCCTTTTCCTCCGCCTCGGGAGGAATGTTGCCACCTGCCGCCCACCAAACAGAGGAGGTGCCACCACCACCTCTGTCACCAAGCATCTCCACCATGTCACACGGCAGCGTTCAGCTCTCCATCTCACAAACATTGGAGAGAAAGCGTAAATTCCCACCTACCCACCCTCGAGCCCTGAGCCTGAATGCCAGCATTTCTAAACTGGCCTTCGAAATGCTGTCATTCAGGCTGGTGGAAACAGACAGCTTCAAACAGCTGATGGCGATGGCTGTCCCACAGTATGTTGTTCCCAGCCGCCACTACTTTTCCAAGAGAACCGTGCCTTCCCTGCACAACCAAGTATCCGATAAAATCAAGTGTGCACTGCACAACGCCATCTGTGGCAAGGTCCACCTAACCACAGATTCGTGGACCAGTAAGCACGGCCAGGGACGCTATATCTCCCTAACTGCACACTGGGTGAATGTAGTGGCGGCAGGGCCCCAGGCGGAGAGTTCTTTGGCGCATGTCCTTCCGCCGCCAAGGATGGCAGGGCATCATTCTTTGCCTCCTGTAGCCTCCTCCTCCTACTCTGCTTCCTCCTCCTCTTCCTCCACCTGCTCATCCAGTCAGCCACACACCTTCAACACCAACTTCAGCACAGACCGGAGTAAACGCCAGCAGGCCGTTCTGAAACTCATATGTTTGGGGGACAGGCCCCACACCGCGCAAAAGTTGTGGCGGGGTATTGAACAACAGATCGACAAGTGGTTGCTGCCAGTGGGCCTCAAGCCCGGCCTGGTGGTGTGCGATAATGGGCGAAATCTCATCGCAGCTCTGGGACTAGCCGGTTTGATGCACATCCCTTGCCTGGCACATGTGCTGAATTTGGTGGTGCTGAAGTTCATTCAAAACTACCCCGACATGTCAGAGCTGCTGCATAAAGTGCGGGCCGTCTGTGTGCGCTTCCGGCATCACACCCTGCCGCTGCTCGCCTGTCTGCGCTACAGCGTAACTTCGGCCTTCCCGCTCACCGCCTCATATGCAACATGCCCACCAGGTGGAACTCCACCTTGCACATGCTGGAGAGACTGTGCAAGCAGCAGGCCATAGTGGAGTTTCAGCTGCAGCACGCACGGGTTAGTTGCACTGCAGAACAGCACCACTTCACCACCAATGACTGGGCCTCCATGCGAGACCTGTGTGCCCTGTTGCGCTGTTTCGAGTACTCCCCCAACATGGCCAGTGGCGATGACGCCGTTATCAGCGTTACAATACCACTTCTATGTCTCCTTGAGAAAACACTTAGGGCGATGATGGAAGAGGAGGTGGCTCAGGAAAAGGGGGAAAAGGCGTCATTTTTAGCACTTTCAGGCCAGTCTCTTAGAAGTGGGTCAGAGGGAGTTTTTTTGCAAAAGCAGAGGCCAGGTACAAATGTGGCCACCCCGGTAAAAAGACAATGTGCCCACCTTACTTCCTGCACTGGAGCGTGATAGGAAGATGCGCGAGTACAAGCGTACATTGGTAGACGTGCTACTGAGAGCATTCCCAAATGTAACAGGGGAACAAGTGGAAGCCGAAGGCAGAGGAGGAGCGAGAGGTCGCCAACGCAGCTGTTTCACGGCCAGCTCCTCTGAGGGCAGGGTTAGCCTGGCAGAGATGTGGAAAAGTTTTGTCACCACGCCACAGCTAACTGCACCACCACCTGATACGGAACGTGTTAGCAGGAGGCAGTATTTCACTAACATGGTGGAACAGTACGTGTGCACACCCCTCCACGTACTGACTGATTGTTCGGCCCCATTCAACTTCTGGGTCTCCAAATTGTCAACGTGGCCAGAGCTAGCCTTTTATGCCTTGGAGGTGCTGGCCTGCCCAGCGGCCAGCGTTTTGTCTGAACGTGTATTCAGCACTGCAGGTGGCGTCATTACTGACAAAAGCAGCCGTCTGTCCACAGCCAACGTGGACAAGCTGACGTTCATAAAAATGAACCAGGCATGGATCCCACAGGACCTGTCCATCCCTTGTGCAGAATAGACATTTATAACTCCTACCTCTCCTTAACCATATATTCTTGTACTCCAGGGCACTTTTTTATTAAATCCTCTTTTTTTAATTTTACCATTATTTTGTGGGGCAACCTAAAGTTAAATGAACCTCTCCTCCATCTGGGTGCCAGGGGCCTAAATATCTGAAAGTGGCCTTCTCCATTGGTGGGTGACATGAAGCCTCTTTTGCTGTCTTGGTGGCAGACATTTAACTCTTTTTACTGTCTAATGACCGCCCCATTGTCTGGGTGTCAGGGGCCTATATGTCGTTTACTCATTTGTTGTCTTAGTGGGAGATATTAAACTCTTTTTACTGTCTAATGACCGCCCCATTGTGTGGGTGTCAGTGGCCTATATTTCGTTTAATTGCTTGCTGTCTTGGTGGGAGACATGAAACTTTTTTTACTGTCAAATGACCTCTCCTCTGTAGGGGTGTCAGGGGCCTGCATAAATCATAATGGCCTGTTCCATTGCAGGTTGACCTGAGGCCTGTGTTGCTGTTACGGAATCGCTCTCCTCTTTGCAGGTGCCATGGCCCTGAGTCTGTGAATGAGGCCTGTGGCACTGCAGGCAGACATGAATCCTTTTTGGCTGTGATGAGAACTTCAACTTCCATAGCATTCCCACCTGACGCCACCCCAACCTCCTATTCCACCTCCTCCTCCTCCAAGTTGCTAATTGATATTGGTTCATTTTTATTTTTATTTTATTTGAATTAATTTCTCTATCCACATTTGTTTGCAGTGGATTTCCCTACATTTTGCTGCCTTTTGCAGCCCTCTAGCCCTTTCCTGGTCTATTTTACTTAGTGCCCAAAAGTTCGGGTCCCCATTGACTTTCGGGAAGTTCAGCCGAACTTCTCAAACCCGAACATCCAGGTGTTCTCTCAACTCTACTTATGTATACAACACACGTTCGGTCCATATCCAGTCCGCGTGTTTTTTTGAATGGCTACGGGCCTATTCATTTCAAAGGGGCCACAAGAGATGCAGACGGTACACTAAGCATTACATACCATAGTGCTATATATTAGTGGATTCACTGTGTATGAGGGACTGTTTTCTATGGGGAGGAAGAAGGCATGAAAAGTGGTTAGCAAGAGCTCACTGCAATGCAATCCTGGGAGATGCAGAGGCTTGATTAGTGGTTATGTGATGAGCTGTTGCCCACCTATAGAAAGTAAACAAACAGCTGCAAATTGGTGAGTATAGCTAAAAATGGTGAAAATTACACTAAAGTGCTGCCACTTTTTCCCATTTGATATAGTTAAAATAATAATGTGCATTAATGCTGTCGTCATTTTGGTCTTGTATGAAAGCCTGGAATGCTAGCTTTCAAAGAAAACCAGGCCCATATCTAGCTGCTACTAATCAGGAGATATGAGCAGCTAAAGCAGAAACCCCCTCCTCTTCAGCTCAGGCAGAACAGTTAGGTGCTTTCCCAGAGCCCAAAGTGGACTTGGGCAAAATAGCTAGGTTTGGACAGAGGTGTAGCTAGGTTTTCCTGCACCTGCGGTAAGGATTTGGTACTTACCACCTAACTTTATTAGGTCAGAAAGAGGGACAATATCAGCGGCGCCCATTGAAAAATGTTTTAATACTAAGCCATGCCTCTTACTCCTCCCAATGCAGAACTATCCTCATCCAATCCCACCCAGTCCCTTTAGGGTTATAGGTCAATAGCTTAAAATGTAACTTTTAACAATATCCTTACACATATTGTTACGCCTGTTTTAGGCGTAAAAATTGTCAAAAGCCCCCTTTTTGCAACTATTTAGAAATGGCAAGTGCGTGACAGGGACTGGGACAGGTGTAAAAGAGGAGTAGAAACTACTCCAGTCAGGGGTCTGAGTACTTTTTACTCCAGGACCATGGACTGCAAGAGGTGCACATAATTTATAAATTAGGCTAATCCTCTGGCAGTTCCGAAGGGGAACAAAGATCAGTGTAAAAAGTCTTTGTAAATGACCCCCAATATGTACTCCTGATTGGGTGCCCCTCGGTATCAATACACCATGCAATAAATAAAGGAACCAACTGGTCCTAACACATCCAGGCATGTTGGTGTGTTGTGCCCTGGAAACGGAAAAAAGTCACTGTGGTGATAGAGCAAAAAGAATAACCACATAAACGGGGGATGGTAACTGTGCCTGGTAAATCCCCAGCAGGGTGCTGTGCTGATCCTGTAAGACCGAACTATCCCAATGTATAACAGGGTAATCTATGGAATTTCTTCCTCTGTCTCCTCACAGTAGTAATGCCCACATTGTGCCCCCCTCACAGTAGTAATGCCCATATTATCCCCCATTACAGTAGTTATACCCACATTGTGCCTCCTTCCCAGTACTGATTGTGCAACTCACAGTAGAAATGCCCACATTGTGCACCTTTCAGTAGTGCCCCTTTCAGCTTCATTAATAAAGTAAAACAAAAACTAATGCTCATGTGTTTCCCTAATGATCGGGCACATGCAGCACTCCCCAGCAGCAGTAGCACAATGCAGGCACATACTCACCGCGTACTTCACCATCTAAAAAAACTGCCCAGGCATACTCTCAACCTCTGCGCCCAAGACATGTTCCCAGCTCGCAATCTCTCCCCCCTTTCTCCACTACGTACCAGTATTTGGTTAATGCATTAAATTCATATTAGGCATAGTGGCTGTTGTCCAACTTATGTGTACCTCACAGCTGGAAACAGTTTTGTTTTTGTACTTAATAGATAATCTGCAAAGAAGCTCCATGTATGGCCTCTTTGTGATAAGAAAAAACACAAACAACCCTGATGTCACTACTAATCTACACAGTCATTACAGACGTTCAAATGTAGTTTGTCAGCAGTTTTGACCAAGCTAAACCACTTACAGCGCTAGCAATGGGCTAAGGAGAGGATGAAAAACATACCTCTTTGGAGTTTTTATCATCAGACGTAGTGTGAATGCAAAGTTTTATTCTCCAAAATTCTGCTCTTTAGAGGTATTGAAGGCAGAGATTTACCGTGAAGCTGTCAGCACTACAGCATTGTCTGCTAACAGACACCCCCCCTTAACATGCACAACCTATAAGGGTCCATTCACACGTCCGCAATTCTGTTCCGCATTTTGCCCCAGTAGGGTCCGCAATTGCGGATCTGCACTTCCGGGTCCGCAATCGCGTTCCCGAAAAAAACAGAACATGTCCTATTCTTGTCCGCAATCTGTAGTGTTTTTTTCTGTTCTGTTAAAGGGGTTGTCTCACTTCAGTAAGTGGCATTTATCATGTAGAGAAAGGTAATACAAGCCACTTACTAATGTATTGTGATTGTGAAAAATAACTACCCATTTTCATTCGGGTCATCGCTCTCCAAAGAAAGGACCACTTCACCCTGTCAAACGCCTTAACTGCGTCTAAAGACAGGATGGAGCGGTCCTCCCCCACCTGAATATTTAGGAATGTTCTCCTTATATTATCTTGTATTTTCCTTTTAGGGATAAATCCAGTTTGATCAACATGAAGAATGATTTTATGGATTACAGTTTTTAATCTATTGGCAAGGAGTTTAGCGAGGATTTTATAGTCTGTGTTCAGCAAAGAGATCGGTCGATATGATGTTATTAGTTGTGGATCTTTCCCACTTTTAGCGATTAAGGTAATAATAGCATCCATCAAAGAGAACCCACCATCCAAGATTGATTGAATACTTCCAGCAATCGAGGAAGTATAACTCCCTCGTGCTTACGGTATAATTCAAACGGGAAACCATCTGCCCTTGGAGATGTATTACCCTTAATAGATCTTAAAGTGGACTGTAGCTCTGTTAGTTGAATCGGTCTATTTAACCATTCAGTGTCTTGTTTATCAAGCTCAGGGATCGCAATGTTATTAACCCCTTAGTGACCAAGCCTGTTTGGGCCTTTATGACCAAGCAATTTTCGTCCTTTTTTCATGGTCTTGTTCCAAGGGCTATAACTTTTTTATTTTTCCGTCTATATAGCAGTATGAAGGCTTGTTTTTTGTGGGACAAGTTGTAGTTTTTAATGGCGCCATTTTGGGGTACACATAACTTTCTGATTAACTTTTATTAACTCTTTCTGGGACGGAGATGGGAAAAAATAGCAATAATGCCACTGTGTTTTTACAGTATAAATTTTACGGCATTCATTTTTCGATAAAAGTAGCATAATATTTTGATTCTATGGGTCAGTACAATTACAGTGATACTAAATACATATAGTTTTTTTTATGTTTTACTACTTTTTTTTGCAATAAAACCCCCTTTTTTTTAAACCCAAAAAATTATTTTGCATTGCCACTTCCCAAGACCCATAACTTTTTTATATTTTTTTCTATGGAGTTGTGTAAGGGCTTGATTTTTGCGGGCCGACTTGTATTTTTCATTGGTATCATTTTGAAGTAAATGCCGCTTTTTGATCGTTATTCCGTTTTTTTTCGGTGAAAACTAAGAATAAATTAGAAATTCTGGCTTTTTTTGTTTTTTTTTACGGCGTGTACCATAGGGGATAATTTATGTAATATTTATGTAGTAACGGTCGTTACGGACGCGGCAATACCAAACATATAGGGGATAATTTTTTTTTGCAATTTTTTTCATTGAAAAGCGTATTTTCAATGGAAAAAAAAGCATATTTTTTTATTTTATGGAATTTTTTTATTTAATAAATGTGTATTTTTTTTCTAATTTTTTTTACTACTTAATAGTCCCACAAGGGGACTATAATATACAGTATTTTGATTGCTTTTAAAATGTAAAGCATCATATCTATAATGCATTACATTTTAATAGCAGTGCTATTCCAACTTTGACCAGCAGCCTTCGCCAGAGAGGCACAGCCTGCTGGAGATTACTGGAGGACAGGCTCGGGGCCCTGCCGGAAGCCAGGTAAGGCTTCCCAGCACATCAGCACCCCGCGATTGCATTTGCGGGGTGCTGATGGGTGACAGAGGGAGTCCACTCCCTCTGTCAGCACTTTACATGCGCAGGCTCCATTGCGCCCGGCATCTAAAGGGTTAAACAGCCCGGATCGGCACTCCTGCCGGTCCGGGCTGTGAGAGCCGGGTCCGCGCTCCCCGCTGCACGGGGGACCCATGCAGCGCTTAGACTGGGCCGCCGTAAAAACGCGTCGGCCCAGCCTAAGGTCCCTTAGTGACCACCGTAAAAAGACCTATGGGTGGTCACTAAGGGGTTAAGATATTGATCCATTTTCTCTCTACAGACCCTGCCTGATATAACCTAGAGAAATATGTGGTAAACTCTCTTAGGATGGTATCGGGGTCATGTAGGACCGTCTCCGTGCCATACTTAATACTGTTGATTTTGTTACTCCCTCTTTGATTTTTTTTATTAATGTAGACAGTAATCTACTTGGTTTCCCGGATTCACTGAAGTTTTTCTGACCTAGAAAAAATATTTTATTTTGGGCTTTTTTATACAAATATTGTTTGAATTCTTGTCTCGTATTTTTTAATTGTTGTTGCTTTTTAAATTAGAGCGGATGAAGAAATACTAGGTTTTGGGTGCGAAGAAAATGCTTATAAAATAAGTTTATATGCAGATGATATTCTGTTATTTTTGAAAAAGGGATACGCCACCTTACATAAGCTTATGGAAAATATAGATGACTTTGGATATCTGTCAGGCTATGAAGTACATTGGGAGAAATCAAAATTTCTCCCCTTAAAACGTCCGGTCCCTTAAGGACATAACTTTAAAGTCTGTACATAAGATCTAGCGGATTCCGTATCATACCTGGGTATTTACATCGGGACTAAATTGGAGCACTATGAGAAGTTGAATATCTCCCCAATTGGTATAAAGTAAAGGAGAAAATTTGAGTTTGGTTAAAATTTCCCTTGTCACAAATCAATTGTATAGCTCTTATAAAAATGACTCTACTTCAAATGTTACTATATGTATTTCCTGCAAGTCCAATCTGGATTGAAGATATGTTTTTTAAGAAATTTGAGTCTTTTTATGGGGTCGCAAATGGGTCAGAATTAAACTACAGTATTTATATAACAATGAAGAAGGAGGACTTTCCCTCCCCTTCCTTAAAGCATACTATATAGCCGCACAATTGAGATGGTGTATAAAAAATCGGAAGAATGATTGTGTTCGACTCCTATTTAGGGATTATGGCGGCCCCCGGAAGGATACCGCCAATTATATATGCTTAAAAAACATTTATTGTACTTACAAAAGTCGTATAAAACTTTGCATAAAATATAAAACAGCCCGACCCGAGTTTCGCACCACTTTGCTTCGTAGTTTTATTTGTAAGTACAATAAATGTTTTTTAAGCATATATAATTGGCGGTATTACACTATTTGGAGGCATTTCACCTGCAGCTAAGATAAAGCCACTGTGGAAAGAGGCAAAGATTGTGAAGACGTTGAATGCGGTTTTGAGACCACTGAAGGCCGTTTTCCATCTGATGGCTTGTAAGTAGGTCTTAATTAGACCGCGATACATTTATTTAACAGTGCTTCACTATTGTATACTACGGTCATCTTACAGAACAGAAGGGGAATACACGGTTCAGCATATACCCTTGTTAACCTAGGAGGGCACCTATGTGAACAAAGGAGGAGAATATTGGAATAGAGCGCGGTCCACTTCATTATCAATCTGTTTAAGTAAATATTTGTGGGCCAAAATTGTGTATAGCCATTGTAATTGCTGCCAGTAGCACACATATACACGGATATGTATAACAGTGTTATGAGTTTTAATCTATACGGCCTAAAAGTTTTAGCACTGTCTCTGTTGCGTGGGAATCTAATGAAATGTGCTAAGGCAAGAACAGGAAACGTCTCGGCTCTGAAATCAGAGTTCTAGTAAAGCAAGACAAATATCCTCAGCATCTGTGAGCAATATGGTTGCACTCACTACAGGAATAAATCAGTTGTCTTGGAAGAATTTTTTGTTAATCCACAAACATAACGAATATCTGTTCCCCTGCAGTTCCCTTCCAAAAAAAAAAAAAGCTAATATCCTGTTTCACAAGCTCACAATATAGCAATCTGAAGGAGCAATCACTAAACAGTAAAATCGTTGGATATCGTTTTGAAGTCATCAGTGTATATTGGACATATACTTTATCATGTTAATGGCTAAATGATGCAATAAAAAGGCTCTTAGAACCATACGTTATCAATATAATAAACAAATGAGGCAGTGTTACAGTGAAAGCTGAAATCTAAATTCAACTTCAGCTTTTGAAGCGCACACAAATATTTAACCAAGGGCTTTCAAAAGCGTAATTGCTGAACGGAAATTTCTCCTACATATAAGGGAGACATGTCTACAGAAATAGCTGCGTAAGGGAGTGCTGCACTGGAGATCAACCCCAAGTAGTACGTGGCATTAGTGTCTGTGATATAATTATACAGAGCAGCATTTAAAAACTAAAGGGGTCATTTTTAAGTTTTTTTTTTGTACCTTTCAAATCTTGCTTTGTTTTGTGTGCCTGCACCAAATTTCTGAAATGGTGCACCTTAACCCTTGAGGTTTTTTTGAATTTGCGTTTTGGTTTTTCACTCCCTGCCTTCTGCACACAAGCTCCGACTCCTCTGATCGCCACACTGGGGAACTGGAGCATACCTGGAAGTGCGCGCTTCCCGTTTTCAGCGTGCTCAGATGCGGTGGTCAGGTTTGACCACGGCACCTGAGGGGTTAAATGTCTGCAATCCGCATTACCGCTGGTCGCATACATTAGCCACGGTGCCTGGTGTAGGAAACAGCTGTCACTGGGTTACTATGGCACCTGCTCCGCTCTGGAGCTGGCGCCATCTTTAAAGACCCGACGTGATGTAATAGTACGTCACGTGTTGGGCAGGGGTTAATATATTTGGCATAAGTGCAATATGATTTAGGCTACATGCACACGACAGTTGTTTTTTGCTGTCCGCAAATCGCGGATCCGTCTTCCTTTTTTTTCACATCCACATCCGTTCCGTGTGTCCGCAAATTTTGTAGGTTGTGTTTCCGTGTGTATTCCTTTTTTTTTGTGGATCTGCAAAAAAAAACGGAAGGCTTGAACCAGTTTCTTAAAGTACCTGTACAAGTGCCCTGACTTCCAAGCAACCATCCGCAAAAAAAACGATGCGGATGACAAACGGATGGCTTCCGTTGGTCATCCGCATTTTTTGCGAACCCATTGACTTCTATGGGTCCGCAATCCGTTTTTTGTGGACAAGAATAGGACATGCCATATTTTTTTGGCAGACATGAAATGCGGACGTGGACAGGCAACAGAAGAGGCATCCGCATTTTTAACGGATTCATAGAAATTAATGGGAAACCATCGGATCCGCAAAAAAACGGAATGGAGGCCGCAAAGAACCACTGCCGTGTGCATGTAGGCTTACACAGGTGTAAAAGTAGGCCAGGGGGTTGCCTGGCGTAGGTTGCGACTTTTGCAAAAGTCATACATAGTAAATTAGCCATCATTTGAGTCTAGTCTCATTTTTAGCTCTTAAACATAGACCACTGTGAAAAGTGGCAGCGATCATGAGATGTCGCAAATTTAACCATATGTTGCAGTAGCCACAACTTGTGACTTTGTTAGACCACAAAATTGACACATCTGATTTGATAAATGTCCCCCTAAGTATTGCTGTGGACTTTGGGTAGTTGTTTCTGCTGTAGGAAAGGAAACTTCAAAGGAACATTCAAAAAAGATGCAGAAGAGTGGTGTAGAGTAGTCAAAGATGATGCAGCTGGACTGTAGAAATGTATTTGACTTGACAAAATTAGTCAAGGTCCTAAAACAGTGAGTATTGTTCCTCAACACTGAGGAGAGTCTGTTTTGACCCCTCAGACCTGCACACAGTACTTTATAGGTGCTAGGGAGAACATACCTCAGGTGTTGGTTATTCAGGCTGCAGGATCAAGAAATCCAAGTTTTAATCTGCCAGACATAAGTGTTGTTATGCCCAGGAGGAGGATTCTCCATGTACAGTGAGGCAAGAAGTTGTCACTCAGAGGGGATGGGGGGCATTGCCATATTTTTGGACACTGTTAGGTATGGGCAAAGAAAGCAAAATAAATATAGAAATTCTATGAATTTAGAACCAATCATTTCTATCATAGCCAAAGTATGTTAATAGAAGGTGAACAGAATGTTTGTTGTATGTAGATTTGACGCTCGTAACTTTGGAATAACATAGACTTGTTTCAGTGGACCATAGCCATTGTCTGTCTTTTCGTAATCATTGTAATAAATTGCACTGCACCATTATCTGAAAAACCACATTCCCTTGTAGCATTTTACCATGTGTTCAAAATGATTAAATGAATTAAAAAGATAACAGATGGAATGCTTTATAGACTCCCTACAGCATTTAGATAATTTGAATGAATTTATATTCTGGCTCCATCTTTATTACCATCTGAGTCACAATTAGAAGTCAGTGCTCTGCATTTGATTATCCTGCAGTTAAGGGTTGGAATGGGGGATTCGGCAGTGTACATGAAATTGTGATGTCCGGGGTTGGTATCCCCACTCAATATTAGTAATTAGAGATGAGCGAATCGAAGTTGACGAAGTGGAATTCGATCCGAATTTCAGGAAAAATTCGATTTGCTCCACATTGGCTGCTGCACATGTTAGGACATGGAGCAAAGAACTCTGGGAACGAGGGATCACCCACAATGCTATGCATGCCAGCCAATCAGCAGCCAGCTAGCCCCTGTGATGTCACAGCCCTATTAATAGCCTCAGCCATTTTGGATTCTGCCATTTTCCAGTGTGCTTAGTGCAGGGAGAGACGTGAAAAGCACTAGGGACAGTGCTAGAAAAGACTTTGTTGTGCTGAAAAAACGATTTACAAGTTCAGGGAAGATTATTCAAGGTATAGGGAAAGGATAGGGAGGCATCATCCACACTAGAAAAAGAGAACAGGGTGCAATAGCAGCAATTCTATTACACTTTGCTGCACTAATTGTGGATCCAAATTGCTATTATACTGCTGCTTTTAGGTTTGCACAATATGATACCTCTGTAATTCCAGAAAACCTTGTTTGTTATTGGGGTGCAAGTGCTGTGTTGCAGTCACTCATGTCTTATTTGCTGTTCTGTGATGCAGTTACATTGTACTACACACTTTTTTTGGGGTGTTTTATTAGTCTAAAAAGTTTGTCTTATTTGCCGTTCTGGGGTGCAGTTACTTTGTACTACAGCCTTTTTTGGGGTCTATTAGTGGAAAAAAAAAGTACGTCTTATTTGCTATTCTACTGTGCAATTATTTTGTACTACAGCCTTTTTTGGGGTGTATAAGTGTAATCTTATTTGCCATTCTGCAGTGCAGTTACATTGTACTACAGCCTTTTTTGGGGTCTATTAGTGGAAAAAACAAGTACGTTTTATTTGCTGCACTGCGATCACGTTACATTAATTTCTTTTTAATTTTATTTATTCTAACAGTATGTCAGACAGACAAGTGACAGGACCTTCAAAGGGAACGGGCAGTGGCCAAAATGTTTGTTACAGGCAGCAGAAGAAGGAGGGTGGCAGCAGGAGTCGCAGCAAGAGGCCTGAGCTCCCGGTGTCATCTAGCAGTCGTGTCTTGACTAGCAACCCAGTGGTGCTTGAATGGTTGACTGGGTCTTCTACTTCGTCGCAAGCAGGGCTGTGGAGTCGGAGTCGGAGTCGAGGAGTCGGAGTCGGAGGCAATTTTGGGTACCTGGAGTCGGAGTCGGCAAAAAATGGACCGACTCCGACTCCGACTCCTACTAGATTTAAATTGGAATAAAAAAAAATTGGAATAAAAAAAAAGCAAGTTTAAATGTCCCAATTCAGATAAAGTTATAATTAATTACTTCTCTACTGTAAGAATAAAGGCCAATGCATGCAGTGCGTCACGCTACCGCTAAACAAAGACGTTAAGTGACCGTGAAGAAGCACGCTTTTCTTATGCTTTACTATGCAGTTAAAGGGACACTGACAGGCTGATATATCTGCTGGTATTCATCAGAGGATTAGGAATACAACTAGACGACTGTTACCCCCAGTTGAGGTTTACTTGTGTTTAAAAACGTTTTAATCAATATGCAAATTCTCTACCTTTGTGCCCAAGGGGCAGGCGCACATGTAGAGTACTGGCAGCACTAGACAGAACTAGGTAGCGAGGAGGAAGAGAGAAAGCTGGCACAGCCTCAGCATAGCCAGACGAGGCTGCTGCCAGCACTCTACACGTGCGCCTGCTCAGGAATTCAGCGCTCGGCCAGCCTGAAAAAAAGGCCAGTGCAGTGAATAATAACGAGGGGAACAGCGCTGGGAAGTGGTACTGGGCGCGGCTGGGCACAAAGTCGCGAGGAGACGCTGCCCCATTGGGCACAAAGATAGTGAATTTGCATACAGATTAAAAATGTTTTTTAAACACAAGTACAGCTTAACTGGGGTAACATTAGTATAGTTTTATTCCTAATTCTCTGATGAATACCAGTATATATATATCTTTAGCTGGAAAATCAGCCTGTCAGTGTCCCTTTAAGGAGCGGCAATACTTACACTTTCCATTGTCTTGTGGTCTGCTGTTACAGGGAACCCATGGTTATCCTAGCCTCTCACTGATAACTGATCAAGGACTGGAGACACTTGTATAAGTGAAGGGAATGGAGAGTCAATAGTTCAAGACTGAAGCTGTAAACCATTTGAAAAACTGCTATCATTCAGCTAAGGCTATAAAACATGTAAACTCAGATTGTTAGCTTAAACTTTAAACACGACTATGGGATTCTACTAGGAAAATCATGTTTTAAAATAAATGCCCTTCCCTGCCCCTTCCTGGATCCTCCCACTGCTCTATCTTCAGCAGAAGATCAGCACACAAAGGAGAAGGCAGCAGCTTCTGCTCAACTACCTCTCTGTGCTAGAGAAGATTAGAAGAACTTGGTGGAACAGCTTCGTATTTGCATATTAAATACAGAGGAGTCGGAGTCGAGGAGTCGGAGTCGGAAGTTTCAAAATCTGAGGAGTCGGAGTCGGAGTCGGAGTCGGACAATTTATCTACCGACTCCACAGCCCTGGTCGCAAGTAACATTAGACACCCCCAGCCAAGAGTCGGTGGGTTCTTCAGACACAACGCTTAGCCTGGGAGCAGGCCTTTTCCTTCACCTGTCCTCAACCTGACTTTTCAGCGAGGAAGAGCCACTAGAGGACAGTCAGCAGCTACTGCCCAGCCAAGGTCTGGAGGAGACATCCGCCGCTTCCTCAGGTAGGCGGGCAAGTAGTGATGATGAGTCGCTTGAGAGCTCATGTTGCGAGCTGTCAGGCTCCTGGCCCAGAGAGCATTGAGGGGGACATCAGTGACATGCAGACAGTAGTGGTTGATGATGAAGCCAATCACACTTGGGAGCTGGGTGAAGCAGGGGCTTCATCATCATCAGGACAAGAGGATGGCGGCTTGCATGTGAGGCAGCGGCTAAGCAAGCAAGGTGGTAGCATGGCTGGGAGACAGCAGGGTGGCAGCAGTGGGAGGTCGGGAGCCAAACGTGCCCGGGGTAGACTGCACGCTTTGCAGGAGCCTACCTGCTTGGGAAGTAGCATTGCCTGGGTTCACGGAGGCAGTGGTAGCAGGCAGTCAGTACGGAGTGTTGGGGGGAAAATGCCATACTCGGCAGTGTGGCAATTTTTTGTTAGGCTGCCGGAGGAGGTGAACATGCCCATTTGCCGAATTTGTGGGCAGAAGGTGAAGTGTGGGCAGGGTGCCAATGTTGGCACCACCACCCTGCGTCGACACATGCAGCATCACCATAAAGTGGCCTGGGAGAAACGGGGCTCCAATGTGGTGGTTCAGCCTGCGTGTTCAATCTGATTGTAAAACGGTTCCGCTCATCTGCAAGACATCCTGAAAATGTCCAGGAAACTTTGCATGCACTTTAGCCACTCATACACTGCAAAGCACACCCTCCTTGAGCTGCAGTGGCAGAACGGCATCTCCCAACAAAAGCTGATATGCGACGTTTCCACCCATTGGAATTCCACCCTACATATATAGGACCGATTATATGAACAGAGAAAAGCCATAAACGATTTATAGTCGCTGATCAGTTTTCTTCACCTGCCTACTGAAAAAACTACTCACCAGCAGCAGCAGGTAGACATACAGCAGAACCTGAACCATCAGGTTCTGGCATACTTGGAGTGCACCCTGCCACCTCACATCGAAGATCCAGTGGACCATCGGGCAGCCAAACTCGATTTGTGGCCGCAACTGGCCGACTTTTCACTGGACAAGCTTTCCTGCCCGGCGAGCAGTGTGGCATCAATGTGGATGTTTAGTGCGGAGGGGGCCATAGTTACCCCAATGAGAACTCGCTTGTCCACACAAAATGGGGAAAAACTGACCTTTGTGAAGAATAGATGAATCAGGTGTGGATCAGCTACTACTGAGAATCGCTCGCCCTCATGTAGATTTATTTGTCAGCAGCACCTCTCTGTTTATACTGGGTGTATTGTTATGGGCAAACTATTTTAGGTGCTGCTTGTAAAAGCCATCACCCAACGAACAACCTTTTGCTTGTTCAGTGGCATCTTTACACATAAGAACTTTGGCCCCTGATAATTGTCCCGATATTCAGCCTGTGTAAAAGGGGCCTAATACTGAGCGCTGAAGAACAGTTCCCCTGGTCTGTGCATGGCCATCTAAGGGAAAAGGTGAAAATGAAAAAGTATCTATTTACAGTAGTGTTAAAAAAAAATAGCAGTCCATCATCATTAACCTGATAGATCACTGTTTTTACATAGTGAATAATTTACTTGCAAGTGTAGTAGAGTAATAGAAAAAACAGACGCAACAATTAGGAGATGCGTAATTGAATCGTTAATTGAAAGGGGTGTGGAATTACGGGTACATTGTGGCCCTTATTTAAGGTAGGAGAGTGGCAAATGTTACACATGTTGGGTGTAGTGCATTTTCTTCTAAAATATAGGGGAAAATGGGTCATTCCAGACATGACTGAGGAAGAACATACTTTGACTCAAACATTGATAGGAGAAAGAAAAACATATGGGAACCAATTTATTATACCTTCACTCCAGAACTCTGATGTCAAAAAGTCGCAAACATAGGGCTTTTGTGACTTTTTGCACTTGCTTGCGCAAGATTTAAGGGATTGCGCAAAAATGTGTGACTTTTTTGCACTTGCATTTTTACATCTCTCACTCTCAGTTTTGTAATGTGGGTGGAAAAGTAGGTGTGGTTAGCTGTGTTAATGAGTTCCCCTCTAGATTTATCATTGAGACTTTTTTTTTTTTTAAAGTCGCAATCTCACTCCAGAAAGACGGTAGAGTAGGAAAACTGGAGCAGCTTCTCTTATCAAAACTGTTCGGTGGCTGGTAACATTCTGTTGCAACTGGGAGCCTGTGTCACATGGTCTGCCGTGGGTGCGGCTTGCGGCCTCAATTTTCTCCCATTGCATTGTTGGTCCTGCAGTGCAGGTGAGTGGGATTGGGGCCGTGAGCTTGATATCTGCACCTTCCAGACCCTGTTCACACACCATAGGTAGTCTAGTGGTAGGACCCCATGCCATGCTAAGAAACCTTGACGTGGTGCATGAGGGGCTCCGATATGTTCCTGACTAGAAGTCAAGAAATGAAAGAACATAATGAGAACTACGATCTCTGTATTTTTTTGCGGTGAGGCAATTATATAAAGAAGGGGTGTACACAGATAAGTTAGAAGATAGTTTGAATGCATAGCCATGTTTAATATAACAGAGAGGATGTGAGGAAAGAAAATGGGGGGGTTGGACACCGTACTCTTTGGCTATAGGAGTAGAAATTAAAGCGCACTACAGTATTTAAACATACCAGCATCATATACTATTATAGGAGTCGCTACTGTATAAATCTTGTTTCTCCAAATATGTTAAAATAATATTCTGTAGTAGATGAATTAAAGAAACTACATTTAAATAAATCATGTGTAGCTATTTCTCTCATTGAGACCTTTCTGTTTCTTAGTGCGTAACCGGAAGATCCATTCTACCTCCTTACATAGCAACTATCTGTCCAAATCGCACTGCAAAACCGAAATGTCTATTATAAAAATCGAGTCCTATAATAGAATATGACGCTGTTATCTTTAAATAGTGCGCTTTATTTTCAACTCCTATAGCCACAGAGTATGGTGTCCAACCCCCCCGTTTTCTTTCCTCACATCCTCTAAAGTTTTTTTGTTTTCATTTTAAGCCATCACCACCCCCTTCCTTCCTTTTCAGTCAGTGAAGTAAAAGACTACCCCCAATTCTCTTTCTAAAGCAGAAACATAAGGCAAATAGGGCTTGAGATCCCCCCCTTCCCTGAAGCAGCCCATAGACCAGACTCACCATGTGAATAGGAGAAGAGCACCCACCCAGGAAACGACTTAATAGGTCAACACCTGAGTAAGGAGGTCATCCACTTAAATGGAAATCTTCGATTCCATACCGCCCACCATGTCCCTTAATAGATTAATTGTCTCTGAGGGCTCTGGCTAGGCATTCCATGACCAGTATATACAGGAGGGGGGGGGCAGCGGGTATTCCTGACTGGTTCCATTGTTTATCTTAAAAGGGGAAGATAGGGACCCGTTAACTCTAACCTGAGCCCTAGGGTTAGTGTCGAGGGCCACAATACGAGCCACCATACAAAATCCCAGGCTAATAGATCTAAGAGTTTCTACCAGGAAATCCCAGTCTACACGGTCCAAAGCCTTTTTGGCATTGTGGAGACTTGGTCCTATTTGTTTGCACAATCAGAAAAAGAGAGAGGATAGTATTGTTTCTCGCCTCCTCGGGACAAAGCCCACCCCTATTTGTTTTCAGTCGGCACAATTTCAGTGATAACACTTAGGTTACATTCACATATGCACCATGAACTCTAGTACTCTGTTCCTGAAAAGGAGCAAACTACCGGAGTTTACCATAGCCAGAACTGATGCATACCACTGGATCCCCCTGGACTATAATGGGATCAGATGGGGATCTGGCCAGTTTCCGGTATAAATGCTGGATTTCAGCTGGACACATACTGCTCTGTAAAGTATTTTTTGTCCATCCAATAGCTAGCATTCATGCTGGAATCCAGCCAGATCCTCGTCGGATCTCATTATAGTCAAAGGGGTAGTATGCAGCAGTATCTGGCTATACCAGATACGGTTAACTCTGGCAATCTATTCCTCTGCTGGAACAGACTACTGGAGTTTGTACCAAATATGTGAACATAACCTTAGCTACCAACTTTCACACTGTCATGGTCTCTTTTTTTCTCTATAGTATTTTTGACTCTATAGTCATCAAGCTCTAGCCGTCCATACACAGAAAATCATTGAAATATTTGATTTATCTATCCAATTTTAAAATTAAAAATATGTCTTGAAAGATATATTCCATGCTTCACCTTATATGTTGTGAGGTCATAGGCTACTCACACAAGATCCATGGAATGTGCAGGCAAGGAAGATTAAGATGGCTTTCCTGTTCTTTTCAGTCAGACATATGAGAAGAAACATTCCAGCAGTTGCTGCCCTGTTTTTTACTTTTCAGTTACTAGAATAAAATAAGTTCTATATCTACAAATTCCAGATGGGTAAGTAGGTCTCTTCTTGTCCGTTACCAGTGTATAGGAAATTATTTATTAAACAACTTACTATTCAGATAGGTGCCATTTGCCTTCTCAAATGTACCTCCACTTTACAGGGAACCTGTCCCCATAAAAATGCTGTGTAATCTGTCAATGACATGTTATAGAGCAGGAGGAGCTGAGCAGATTGATATATAGTTTTTGAGTAAAATATTCAGTTTAACCTGTATTTCATTTATTTACATTTCTGCTCATTCTGGCCTTTGATGTCAAGGAGACAGTCCCAGCCGTTATGCCGCACATTAGCACCAATGGCAAAGTCGGAGGTAGGTTAGAGGTTCTTTAACCGCTTCAGCCCCCCTAGCTTAAACACCCTTAATGACCAGGCCACTTTTTACAATTCCGCACTACACTACTTTCACCGCTTATTGCTCGTACATGCAACTTACCACCCAAATGAATTTTACCTCCTTTTCTT